>VXAA01003306.1:629252-640149 GCA_013399115.1 Anseranas semipalmata | reverse complement strand
GGGGGGGGGGGGGGGGTGAAGATGGGTGAGTGCAGATCTGTGCAGGCACTATGCTTGAAAATGGTCAGTTCCAATGCTTAAGTTTTTAGGTATTATGTAAACTAGGTTGGCTGTTGGGCAGACGAAAGAGGGAAATTTTCCCCCACAAGGGTGTACAATCATTGTGATAGCCCTTCAGCCCAGGAAGTCTTCTTCAGGCTCTGTGACAAGGCCGGTCTCCATCTGTGCATGTGCTGTGGCATAGCAGTCCATGCTCCCCAGGACCCTGCAAAAGGCAGCAGGATTTGCTTTAACTAAGCTAAACGCCATCTCTTCCCCATGTGTTTTTGGTTGACCTGTGCATTTTTCCTGCACTCCTCTCAGAAGAGACTGTTCATATTTTCTCCCAGAGAAGACATCAATAAAAAGGACTCTTGTTGGAAATGGTTTACAGAACCATATACTGTTGTGGTGGGGATTTAATGCAGTAGTAACAATGTTGTGGGTATGAGCGCTGGGATGTGGAGAGCTCTCTGGCTGTGGAGGCAGGCAGAGTTGTGGTTCCTTGATGCTGCTGCAATCATTTGGTCCTGTGTCAGCGAAGAGGTGCCCTGTGCTGCTGGCACAGCGTGGCTCTGGGCTGAGCCACTGAGGGAGATGGGGCTCTCAGATGAGACCTGGATGGGCCAGCTGACTTCAAACCATGAGAATGTGCATGATTATTTATTTCTGAACAAGCACAGTGTAACTGCAAACTTTCTCATGTCAGCCTAAATTCTTCAAAAGGCTTTGGCAGAATGTTTTTTTTCTTGCCAAAATCAACAGCTTACATGAATAGATCTAGATCAGTAGTAAAGAAGCAAGTGCTCTACATGTCCAGATCTGCAGGTCAAAATACTAAGACAGTCTTGAGATGATATCATATTTTAATTTGATTAATTCATTTTCAAGCTTTATAGAAAAATGAATTGTTCCCAACCAAGTGATAATGCTGCCTTAAGCCGACATAATCCTCATCCACCACTTGCACAATGTATACATTTAGTGTAGCTAAATGTGCTGGAGCTTAATGGTGCTGGAGCATGTCCAAAGAAGGGCAACAAAGCTGATGAGGGGTCTTGAGAACAAGTCTTATGAGGAGCAGCTGAGGGAGCTGGGGCTGTTTAGCCTGGAGAAGGGGAGGCTTGGGGGAGACCTTATCGCTCTCTACAGTTACCTTCAAGGAGGCTGTAGCGAGGTGGGGATTGGTCTATTCTCCCAAGTGCCGAGTAGTAAGACAAGAGGGAATGGGCTTAAGTTGCACCAGGGGAGGTTTAGGTTAGATATTAGGAAAAACTTCTTCACTGAAAGGGTTGTGAGGCATTGGAATAGGCTGCCTAGGGAAGTGGTTGAGTCACCATCCCTGGAGGTATTCAAAAAAAGTGTTAATGTAGAGCTTAGTGACATGGTTTAATGGTGGACTTGGCAGTGCTAGGTTAAAGGTTGGGCTAGACGATCTTAGAGGTCTTTTCCAACCTAAAAAAAAAAAAATAAAAATAAAAAAATAAAAAAGCAATTTGCTTATGTAGATGCTTGGAGTGTTTGTTTGCATTCAGAGAAACTTGTATTTAGAAAATAAAAACAGCAAACATCTAGTCTGTCTCTGTCAGCCTCTCTTATGCCTGATCCAAGTCAGATTTTCCTAAATGCTGTTTTTCTTCGTCACAGTCAAGAGATGTTAGAGCATCTTCTCTGCATATTTGCATCATCTCTCTCAAAGGAGAGGGTGTCTGCCAGAGATACTGGCTTTGACAAAACAGATTCCCCTTCAAAGAATCTAATTCAGCTAGAAGGCTGCTGTGAGTGGTCTGATTCTGCAGGTAGTTCAAAATCTCCTTGTAACATTTCTCCCTCTGATAGGTTTTATGACAGCACAGAAAGAAACACACAGCATATGCAGCTGCAGTACAAGGTAATGGGAGCCTGTTCCATTGTCTCCCCCACAGGAGAATCCTTTGAATCATGGAAGGCTGTCCTGGATGATGGATGGCTTGTTTTCACCAGACGCCAGGAAGGGACAGGAGGGATCAGGCAACAGCCTGTGAAGAGCTTGGGGCTGACCCTTAGCAGGCATCTTTGTCTTCTGTTGCAGTAGCCAGGGGAACAGTGGGGTACAAACATAACTATGCCATCCCTATATACACATGGCTCATTGGGTTCATTCAGACCCCTGAGGCCAGTGTGTTTTCCCAGGCCTTTGTGCAGAGAGCGATGGTGTCTGGATCCAGAGGGCAGAGCTTCCCCAGCAGCAGCACCTGGAGGCTGCTCACATGCAGGAGCTGCCTGCAGCCCTGCCTCACCGGCACGGAGCTCTCCTGCTGGCTGCGTTTTTCAAGCATCCTGCCAAGCTACAGAAGTCGTGGTTGCTCATCTTCAGCCACAGATGGGGAATGAAGAAAGATTGCACTGTGAGGCCAGACATAGCTGGAGGATGGCAAGCCCCCAGGGAAAGAGTAATGCAAGAGGACCTGACGTAAGGATGTGCATTTCCAAAACAGCGGACAGCTCGGGTCTGGTAAGGTCACTGTGTGGTGTGCTGGCTTTGAAGGGAGCCCTGGGCTTGAGCCTGCTGCTCCAAGAACTCATGCAAAAGTCTGCTTCTTCACTGTGTGACAGAGCAAGAAGCAAGTGTTAATGTTAAAGACAACGCACTGAGAGCAGGATTGTGAAGTTGCTCTCCGCAAAGCTTGTTTCTTTATATCAAAGCCAAGTGATTCACTTATGTCTTTCTTGGGCTTTCATGAAAGTGGAAGAGTTGAAAGAAGCACCCTTATTTCATTGGCATTTTGAAAAACACTTTCCACATCATCACTGCACATCCATTACAGACAATTGAAAAGTGTATACGGGTCAGTACTGCTTTACCTTACAAAAAAGGGCAAAATATGAGGTTAGCTGCTCTGTTTTCTCAGGGCAGAAAGCTGCCCTGTGCAGGCTAGGCATTTTACAGTTGAGGGGTACAGAGCAGTAGTGAAAGGATCACACACCTGCTCAGCAGCTCCACTGAACATGGAAGATGCTTCCACTTGCTTTCAGCACAACCCCGTCTCTGCCCAAGCCGGGCCCTGTCCTGGGCGCAGCAGCTGGGAGCGCCGGCTCTATGAGCAAACAGGGATGGCTCCGCGTCTTCCAGCCTAGAAAACAGACCACACCATTTTCCACTAGTTCCTTTATAAACCCATGCTTTTTTCTTCTGTAAATGTGTATTTGTTTAGTATTTGCTTTCTGTGTTGACTTCCTAATAAATGCTGATGGAAACTAGAGCAATGAATGCTACACGTGCCTGAAAGTATGTCTACGTATAAGTGGAAGTAATGGGAAATGTGAGAGTGTAACTGATGAACACTGTTTTTAAATATTTTTCCCGAAAAGCTCTAAGTGGGACAACAACGCTAGGGTTATAGCAAAGGACAAAAGGAAATTTTCACAAGACACTGGGGGTATTGTTTTGAGGCAGAAGAGCAGGCTGACAAAGTAGCTAAAATATCCAAATTAGATATACATATATATGCATATGAATGAACTGTTATGATTATAGATGTGTATATTATATATATAAATAACATTGTACATAAACAATATATGTACAATATGTCATATGTTACAATGTTACGTGTTACAATATGTTATGTGTTACAAGTTATGTGTTATAACACACTATATGTACATATGTTATCTGTACAATATATAGAACTGATGTGGATGTTGAATGAACTGAATGCATAGTCCTGGATGCTGAGCAGTTTGGATCAGAGCTTTGAACTGGAACTATGCTTACTGTGTGCAAAATAATTAGGCAATTAAAACATGAATGATAGAAGACAGCCAATAAGAAAATGCAAGGTGCAGCATAATTAGGAGCTGATGAAATGCGTATGAAATGGAGCGCTGCCTTATATCCGAGCTCCTGACGCTCAGAGACATCAGCATGACGCTCAGTTGCTCGCACACAGCACCGCACTGGCCTGTCTGCCTGCCAGAAGCCCACCTGACAAATCTAGCATCAGATCAGCCTGGGCAGGAGCAGTCCCAGTGTTCGCGGGGCTCGGAGCCGGGTCGGAAGCAGGCGGCTGCGGTCAGCAGCTGCGCTCGGGGTGCACGGGGTGGGATGCTGCTCCCAGAGCCGGGTACCAGGAGCAGGCGGTGGGAGAGGCAGGGCCTGGGAGCAGCAGCTGGACACAGGCGTGAAGATGAACTTCTCCGTGAGGCCTGGGGCCAGGGCGACCCCCGTGTCCGTCTGTTGGCTATCCAAATGCACAGAGGTTGATGCTGAGAGAAAACATGAAAGGCTTTCAGGAAGGCAGCTGAAGCCTTTGCATTGCTGTTTACTACAGAACAGCTTAGGGCTATTCCCACGCTGAGATTTCTCTTTATGGGGAATGAGTCAGCCACAAAATCTGCTTCAAACTGAAATCAGTAGAAGAAATCTTAGGACAAATTGCTCACAAGAAGGAACTGCTAGCACCAGATCATATTCACTCCTGAGCTGCAGCCTAAACAAGAAATTAGTCACCTACCTGCTTATGTAACCATAAAACAAAACCTCCTTGATAGGAGAGGAATGGGACACGGCAAATTTGTATTTAACACTGCTCTTTAACAGGGCTCTGAAGGGATTTGGGGAACTACAGACTGTTGTGTTCCATGTCTCTATCAGGCAAATGTATGTAAGCTGTAAAAAAAGAATGTAACTGAAAATATGGAAAAATATGGTAAAATCATGATGAGTCATTGTTGGGGTTTAACCCCTGCAGGCAGCTCAGCACCACTCAGCTGCTTGCTCAGTCCCCCCACAGTGGGATGGAGGAGAGAAGCAGAGAGGTACAAGTGTGAGACTTCGTGGGCTGACGTAAAGACAGTTTGCTAGGTAAAGCAGAAGCTGCACACGCCAGCCAAGCAAAGCAAGGAATTCCTTTGCTGCTTCCCACCGGCAGGCAGGTATTCAGCCACATCCAGGAAAGCAGGGCTCCTCACACGTAATGGTTTCTTGGGAAGACAAATGCTGTTACTCCTCCTTCTTTCCCCCAGCTTTTATTGTTCCCCATGATGCCCTATGGCCCAGGATGTCCCTTTGGCCACTTGGGCCAGCTGTCCTGGCTGTGTACCCCTCAGCTTCTTGTGCCCCCCCAGCCTCCCTGATGGCAGGGCAGCACCAGAAGCTAAGAAGCCCTTGGCTCTGTGCAAGCACTGCTCTGCAGCAGCTACAACACTGGTGTGTCCTAGTAGGGCGGGAGGAGTGTCTCTGTAAGACAGGCAGGTGATTTGGATTCAGGTGCCGGTCATTTTTCTCCCCCTCCAAGGGAATGTCACCCAAAATCTTATGGGCCTTAGTTTTTAAGTGGCTGAGAGGAATTCATTATTAAGATCAGGGTGAGGAACCTATTATCCCTTGGCAAGGCTCAAATGAATTGCAGGAAGCATTGTTACAAGCAGCTCTAGTAACCTTTTTGCATCAGGATGAATCTCAAGGAGATGAGCCTAGTCCTTGGGACATTCCTGCTACACCCCCTGATTTGAGGTCAGTTGGGAAAGGAGCTATGTGGGCAGAGAAATTAACAGTGTATAATATTCAATGGCAAGGGGGTGCTGAACCACCCCTTGATACGCCGCCCTCACCCTTTCAAGATGCACCACCCCCATCCGATTTACAGAAAGATAACGAGGCCTGGTCTGGTTCACAGATGGATCAGCTCAAAGGGTTAAAGGAGGATGGCAGGGCAGGGCTGCCCTGTTGCGACTCTTGGATGAGACAACCAAAACGCAAGAGACCAAGGGGTCAGCTCAACCAGCTGAGCCACAAGCAGCAGTGCTGGCTGCCGATCTGTACTGATGCCTGTGCAGTACGGGCTGGGGCTGCTCTGTGCCTCCTGCTCTGGAAAGCTGAAAGACAGAAAATTAAAGGAAGGTGCTCATGCTCAGTCACCATAATAATGAGCATCTCATTTCTGAGCATGGTATCCAGATCACCTAATATCCAAAAGGAATGAAGCATTTTTTTTCTTTCGGGTTACCCTAACTACCACATCAGCAACCAGAAACTTGGAATATTTTCCTTAGATCGGGATGCTACCTTACTCATCATACTGACTGACTGGCAATTTGACATGAAGTGAAACAACACCATGAGAAATTTTCTTCTTTCCTTTAGTTGTTATTCTATATACAAAATAACCAAGTTATATTTAGTAATTACCATAATCCTTGTTCCCTTATCCCAGGGAACAATTAACAATCATATCATTCAGTTTATGAACACCATATCTCAAGTGGGCAATGAATCATATAGCTGATATTGCTTACACCTCCCTCAAACATTGGATAATACAATAAGACCCTGCGGTGCATTAGAATGCCCCAGAGCACAAGTTCAACCCAGGTGGGGAAAAAAAGCAATTGTGATTGCACTCTGTATTACAATCAAACCTGAAGTTGGTTTCAATGTAAATGTAACACAGTACAAGCTTGTATTTGTTCTGACCTGAATTCCTCATGGACCTGTAATAATGAGTCAGCAATAACAAATGATTACCTTTGCTAGTCTAGGACTCTGGAATCTTTCATGAAATGTAATTAATATGAATAGTGAGTTCTACAACTTCAGCGCTCTTAATTCTACATATTACATTCTGCAGAGTAATGGTTGGCTAAGTACTAACAGCAATTGGGAAATGTGGTCCTGGCGACACATCTGGCTGTTTGGGTCATCACCCATATGGATAATTCTATTAAGCCAGATATGCTCAATGAAATTCAATTGCCCTACCCATCCATGGTGTTCACTTTGCCAATATCACAAAAACTTCTGGCAAAACTGTTGGTCCGTCTCTGATCATAAAATCCTGTGCTATGCTAATTACGTGAAATAATAAAGCTTTAATTATAACTACAGCTTAGTGCTGTCCTCATTCTGCCCAGGATCCCTAAGAAGCCAGTCTGTCCCTGCAGGGTCGGGTGACAGCTGCCTGGAACTTGTCCTGGGAACCAGGGGCATCCTTGAGGGGTGCAGGCAGCACCCTTGAAGTACATCTGGGCACCTGAGAACATGAGACATCCTGAAGGTACCATCGATAAGAGCAAAACAAGAAACTGAGGAACAACAAAGCGGGGCAGACTGGTTGGGGGACAGTCAGTGCTGGTGAAAGGGGCTGCGGGCAGAACCCATGCCCCAGCACTTGAGCACTCTTTGAGCACTCCTTTGCCCTTTCCCTTTTGCTCATTTATACTCACCCTATAGGTAAAGCACTGGTTTGCCACCGGTCTGCTCCCTGTGCATCCCTGCCAGGAACATCTCGCTCTGAGTAATCTTCCTCTGTGGCTTTCCTACTTGCAATGCCCTGAGGCTCCTTTGCTTTCCTCCAGCCCCACAGCCGCCAAGCTGCCACAGTGGTAAGATAGCATCCGCGCTGCTCTCTTCCATGCAGCCCCAGCCGGGAGGTTAGCAGTGCCTTCAAGGCAAACGGGCACCCGTTAATATCCATTTGTTCATGCCGAGGGGCTTGCAAAGTTGTGTGAGCACACGCCTTGCCATGCAGTGAGCTCCCCTAAGCATCAACAAGCCTCAGCTGTATTTTTCCGACATATTATGTTGTCATTCCAATCAAAAGGTAAGGGATGCTGTGATTGTGTGGCTCCCTGAGTGAGACAGCTCCCAGATACACTAACTCCTGAGGGTTCAAGCAGACACCACCTCCCCATGGTCCCACACTCACAAAAGCCACTGTGCCAGCCTTTCTTCCAGCTTTTGCCAGTATGTCCCTGCCAAATTTGCCTGAGAACTAGGGTGTGCTGGGGTGGCCAAGGGGGCCCCTTTCCTTCGTTAATCACTAATGGCCAGGCAGTGATGCTGTTGCTGAACTCACCCCCCAGGCCCTCTGTCCCCTCCTCATCACCCGAATCCCAGAAGCCCTCATCCCAGCACTCTTGCACCGAGTGGCTTGTGTCTCAGCAGCTTCCCTTGCAGGGGCTCCGTGCCCCGGCAGCGCTGCCCCCCAGCCCTGCCATCCACTGCTGGGATCCTGCCGACACCCCTAGATGTAAAGTGTAGGGGCTATTGCTCGTTATGGATCCCCTGAGAAAGGCACTCAAACTCTGCAAGGCATTGATTAAAGTACCTTTAAATTAAAACACCTGGAGATAACATGAGAAAGGAAAAAAACCACAGTCTTATGTTCCTTCAAATGCTGGGAACCCCAAGTCATGCAGCAGCGCATGGGCCTTGAGCCAGGACACGGCAGAGTGCTCAGGTTCTGCCTGAGGAGGGGTCCACCAGCACTGCGGTCTTAAGGGTTGCTATAGGGTTTTCCCAGGAGTACAAAACTGCATCCATCATTCCTGCAATTGAGTAAAAGGATGTTTAGTGAAAACACACTGCTTCATTTCAAGATAAAGACAAGGACACACGGGTGGTGGCGTCACTGCCAGGCGCCCAGTGGGAGCTGCCTGCAGGTGGCCCCAGTGCAATCAGCTGGGAAGCTCATTCTGCATCTGCTCAGGTCGCCCCTGTGTGGGTCACTGACCTCCCGATGTGCGATGGGTGCCCAGTCAGCATCAGTACAGGCACCTGGGATGGAGATCTTCCAGAGCGCTCCAGCAACAGTCCCACTGTGCCTGTGATGTTTTTGGTTGGGATAGAGTTAATTTTCTTCACAGTAGCTCCTATGGTGCTGTGTTTTGGATTTGTGATGAAAACAGTGTTGATAACCCACAGATTTAGCTGTTGCTGAGCAGTGCTTACGCAGAGTCAAGGTCTTTCCTGTTTCTCACGCTGCCCTGCCAGTGTGTACGCTGGGGGTGCACAGTGTCCTTCCTGCTGGGAGGGGACACAGCCAGGACAGCTGGCCCCAGCTGACCGAAGGGATATATTCCAGATCACATGAAGCCATGCTCAGCAAGGAAACTGATGGGGAAGTTTTCCAGGGCTGCCAATGTTTCGGGACTGGCTGGGCATCAGTCGGATGGTGGTGGTGTGCAGTTGCATTTTGCATCATGTGGTTTTTCTTTTTTGTTTGTTTTGCTTTGTTTTGTTTCCTCTTTTTACTTATTAAACTGTGTGTATCTCAACCCACGAGTTTTCTAACTTTTGCCCTTCCAATTCTCTTCCCCCTTCCCATGGGGAGGAAGTGAGCGAGTGGCTGTGTGGGGCTCACCTGCCCACCAGGGTTAACCCACAGCAGGGTTAACCCCTGCCTTTGCTTTGGAGCATCTGTCCGCGTGGAGACTTTTTGGCAGGAAAAGAAGAGAAAGCAATGTTAACTTTTTTTTTTTTTTTTTTTGCATACTAATAGGGGTAACATGTAAATGGTAAAGTACATGAATCCTGTAATAAGAGACAGAAAATCCAAACACGGCAAACTGCACTGACCTGGTGAGCCAAAGCAAAGGCAGCAGCAGACAGCCTGGAGGCATTATCAGTCCTTTGGAAAACCACATGTAGTGAGTGCAAGGGAAGAGAGCAGAAAGGCAGCTCCCCAGGGGCTGCTGTGGACAAATTCTGAGTTCTCATTTCTCCACTGCTGTCAAGCTTAATGCAGGGGAGTGGCAGGAGCGTTTGCACATCTGATACAGAAGGCAGGGGAGTGAGAGAAAGACGGGCTCAGCAAGCAAAGTGTTTGTGACTGCCTCCTGGGATGGGGGCAGAGATCCACCAGCCAGGTCAGCGCGCTTGGTTTGGTTGTGCAATGTCTCTGCATGGGGGATTTGGTTCTCTGCCCCACTGCTGGTGCATCACACTCAGCCTCCCCAGCCCCTGCTGCGTGTACCACCACAGCAGCCTCACTAACAGAGCACGGCTTTTTGTATCTGACACCAGAGATTCACGCTTCTCGGAAGGATCGCACCCCTTGGGGGCAGGACAAATAGGTGAAATGGAGATGGACAGTAAAAGCACTGAACAAATCTTCGCTGCAAAAGCTCTCACTGCTTACCATCAGCCAGCCAGTGCACGAAAGCACACAGGGCAAGCAGGACAGAGTTCTTGCTGCAGGACAGCGGCACAGTTTGCATCATGACAAACGCTGTGCCTTCAGTGGACGGCAGTAGAAGGGGTTAAAAATCTCTTTGCAGGCTGCTGTTTGTTTTGGCTGACATTTTCCCGCTGCACTGAACAAGGAGCAGAGCAGGTAAACGAACGCTACAGAAGGCGCCTGCGGACACGGCAGCTGCGGAGCGGGCCGGTGAGGGTTTTGTGGAGCTGGGCCAAGCCCCCAGCGACGCCGCAGCCGAAGCGGTTGGCAGCGACCGAACATCGCCGCCCCACGGGGGACGTGCCGCTGGCGGCGGGCGCTGCTGACCCAGCGCCGCGGGGAAGGGCACCGAGACCCCCGCGCTGCTGCCTCCAGCCCCGGAGGAGCTCCCTCGGCGGCCTCGGTCGTCATCTCCAGCAAAACCATGTCACGTCGTGGTGGCAACGGGAACTGCTCCCCGCAGGGTGCTTTACGAAGAGAGGTGGAACCGATGGCGAGGGGGAGACGGCAAATGAGGCCGGGACGGGGATACAGCGAGCCGGGCGCGGGGCGTGACAAGAGGCGACGCGGGGACCATTTTCCTCGCCGCCGGGTCCCCCTGCGAGAGCCGCCCCCAGGGGCTCCGGACAGCCGCGGGCTGCCTGAGGGCAGGCTCCAGGCCGGCCTGCACGCACCGCGGTGCTCTGCAGCTCGCAGGCCCCGCCTCGGCCCGGCTCGGCCGGACTGACAGACAGACAGACAGACAGACCGCCGGGACGCGCCTTCGTCCCCGGGGAAGCCGCAGCCCCTCGCGCGCTGAGGTGCGGGGCAGGGACCCGGCGCCTGCGTCCAGGGGCCAGGGCGTTGGGGGCCTGCTCACGGCGTGGCCCCGGGGAGCACAGCGCCCCCCCGGGGGAGCACAGCACCCCGGGGCGGAG
>VXAA01003306.1:548700-628664 GCA_013399115.1 Anseranas semipalmata | reverse complement strand
CCGGGCCCTGCCCGGCCTGGGCCCTTCCCCGGGGAGCGGCCGAGGGCAGCGTTTCGGTGCCTGGAAGTCGCGCGGAGGGGTGAACTTCGCTCCTGCGAACGGGAGCGCAGGCGTGCGGGGGAGAAAAGTTTTTTTTGTCGCCGTTTGTCCCCTTACAAATAATTTGGTGGTGCTGTGGCCGCAGTCCTCGGGAGCTCAGTGCTGGCTGTGTTTCCCCTCATCTATCCTGCCTCCCATCTGATGTTCGGGACTGCCGGCAGCAGATGTGGCTTCCTTTGGGAAGTGGCGAACAGCAGCAGAAGCACAGGTTTTGTGCTCGTGCCCCAGGTTAAGGGGACCATGGGCTTCGGGAAGCCCTTCCTGGTCGTGCCGTTGCGGTTTGTAGAGTTACACGAGGAACTGCGCTGGGGAAGAAGTGCAAATGTAGAATAGAGCGTTGAATGAAGGCTGTTCTCAGAGTGGATTGAGGAAATGCACCGTTTTGCTGTGGAGTTCACTAAGCAGTCTTTGGCACGAGTGAGGGCTGTGAGAACTCCTTAAATTCTCAGATGGCCTGCCTGAGAGATCACTTTCTCACCCCAGCTCTTACAGATGGAATGATAGCAAGAAGCAAAGCAGTAGTAGTGTCTGAGTAATGAAACTTGAAAGCAGACTGAAATAGCCAAAATTCACAAAACTGATGTTTTTGCTTTGTTAATCCGCAGATGTGACAGTACCCAACTTTTAGGCAGCCTCCTTCTCCGTGGCAGGTGCTCAGGTTTCCCGCTTTGGGAGGGCTGTGTCCAGTGGTGTTCCCAGGAATGAGAATGGTGAAGAGGGCTCTGACCCTGATGAGTCTCAAGCCCTAGGGTTTAAATGGTGCCTTATGTCTGAGACCCTGCCTTTCCTGTGTCGGATTTGTGTACTGACTTCTGCAGCAGCTAAGTGATAAAACTGGACAAATCCATCTTCCCTGGGCCAGGGGAGCTGTGATGCTCAGCAGCACTGTGGCTGAATGGCTCCCCTGGCCTGGGAACAGAGGGCATGAGTTCCTGTTCTTCCTGTGCTTGATCTCTTTGTGCCTGGAATGTACATTTTTCATTTAATAGTAATCCTGACACGTATCTCCATTCATTCTTTAACAAAATGCCAACTTAACAAAATACTGACTTTCAGCAGAGCGGGGCCTGTGGTGTCTGAGTCCCCCAGGTGGGCCCTCTGTCGGTGTTGCCTGCTGCTGCTCTGCACGGTGTCTCTTAACACGGTGGGTGCCAGGGGCAGAGCCTACCCGTTGGGTGCGCTCTGAAGGCAAGCTACCTGGAGGAGCACGCACTTCTTCAGTCCTGGGGGGCTTGCTGTGTGAGTGGTGCTGAATTCTTGTCTTCCAAGACCTGAGACACTCTCTGTACCCTCCAGCAGAAATTTGGAGGGCAAAGGGGCAGTGGTGTCAAGGTGGGACAAGGGAGCACCTTGTTTTCCATGGAATACTTGTGAAGTATATCTAATATCCCAAAACTTTATGGTGTAGTCCCTTTATATTGCTGCTGCTTTGTTAGGCTCTCCCCTCTTCAGTAAGGTTTTCCTTGGGCACCTCTGCTGATGGTCTTTGCTTCTGCTATATTAACATTATTGACTCCATTGAATTTTCAGCTCAGACTCTGTCTTTTTGGTTCTGATGAAACCCAGGAAACTTCCACTTTTGAGGGCATAGCTTGTCCTTGTGCTCCAAACCCTTTTGTGTTGTAGGCAAACGTCTCATTTTTACATCTGAAGTTGCTGAGCACGAAGGGCTGAATGTTCAAGCTTGCCCCCAACCCTCCCTGCACCCACTCTGAGGAGCTGCTTCCTACACAAATATCGGTTCCTTGCCCTGCACACACTCCAAAAACTCCACCGCTGCTCGGAGCTCCAGGATGTTCCTTTGAAGTAATTGCAGAATGTGGATCTGTCCTTTAGTTAGATAATTCTCAATAACTTTACTGATCCAGAAGCTTAACTATTTTGGCTGCAGCTATTCATCTGAAGGCTTTAGGGACTGGAAATAAAACTGAAATATCTTGATTTTATTTTTTTGAATTTTATGAGCTCATCAGTAACTTTTTTCATGTTCACTAACTTCTAGGGTGTTTATGAGCTGAGGATCTTTGGTCTTAAATGCTGAAACATCCTTTTTCAGTGGTTTATATGGCAATGGCTATGAAAATTCCTCAGTTAAAATGGCTCTGTAGGGAATATATTGAAACCCAAATTATTTACCATTCGAAGGAGTATTGGAAGAATGTTCAGTTTCATTAGTAGATGGCACATATTTGAACTTTGCAGTTGTTCCACCAGCGTTAATGTTGGAAATTTCTTTCCAAATCTGTCTGTAGAGATCCGATGATGTTTTATTTAGTGCAGCCTTCAGGAGTATAAATGAGTTAGGTTTCCAAACTTGTGTGTAAAACTGCTTGGTGAATTTCATAGTTCTATTTATTTTTCTTCCTTCCCTCAATTAGGTAGTCTAACCCTGGGAGTCCTTAGTGATTTGAACCTATGTCTGTGTGGATTGAATATTCTCCTAGATTTCATGCAGCTGATATTACGTGAGCCAGAGTACTATTTTTGAAACTGAAATGCAAAAGCATTGCAAAAACAACTTAAAATCAAGGTACACTGGTTGTGTGGAGTGAAAATTGCATTTTTTTCAGTGTTGTGTAGATGTTCAAGTGATAAACACGCCCTCTTTGGAGGGAGCGAGTCCTGTTTCTATGAAGCATTAGGTTACCTTCTGTATTGAGCTTTTTCAGCAAGTTACAGGCCTCTTGGTATGTTCCGTTTTCACAGATTCAACATCAAAACAGATGTAATGGTTTAGCTATACCACAGTCCTAACAGATGACAACAGTTTCCAATTCAAATGGCAGTTAGTAGGGCCTAAATGAAAAGCAACTTTTAGTCCTTGCGAATAAACGTAGGAGGCAAATCAATACCTTAGGAAATCCTGTGCCAAAAGGATTTTACATCTGAAATAGTTCCTTGGTTCATTATTCCTTGTATATTGGTAAGTCTAACAGAATAATTTTATGGCAAGACCAAAGGAAGCCTTGAATATTGATAAGATACAGATTTGAGTATTAAATTTATGTTGGCGGTCAGGCGGGAGGCTGGGTGTACGTGGCACCAGAGGTTTTGGTTACCCCCATACTGCTGCTAAACATCTTACACGTGGCGTGGTATATCCTGAATCTGGTACAGGTGCTCCCTCTCTCAGAATTTGGGAAGGGTTGGCCAAAAGAGCTGTGCCTCTTTGCTTTGGCATGGCTGGGAGCTGCATGAAGGCGGGTGGTCGCATCGTCCCATTGCCTCGTGCCGGTACAATGAGGATTTTTTCAAAATGCTTCAGAATTTGGGAGTCCTTGTCCTCTGATTTGTTTTTGTCTTCTGTGTAGGGGCTGCCTACAGTTTCCTTGTGCTGTGCTTCCATGCTTCCTGTGCTGGTGTAAGGGCAGGCAGGGCGAGCGTGCTGGTGGTTATCAGCCCTCCGATAAGTTCCTGCCGGGAGCTGGTGGTTACCGCTCCTTCAGCTGAAGCGTGCCACTGGAAACTGCGTGCTGCTATCAGTTGAAATCAATTTATTTAAACCGGTGCTCCGTTCCTCAAATGGCGTTACCCGTTTCTGTAATGGACTCCCCAGTTTCGGATGGGGAGTGCCTTTGCTCTTGCCGTTGGAGCAGCGAAGCTGGGAGCGTGGCGGGGAAGGGAGGCCCGTGGCGCTGGGGGGGGCACGCTGCGGGCCTGGGGGGAAGGTGGGAGCAGGAAGGGGAGATCCTGTGGGGTGCAGGGAATTTCACTTCTGCCCCTCGTTCTTCCCCTCCCAACACAAGCTGGAGACGAAGGCGGTGTTCAGGTGGGACAGAAAGGGGCAGATGAAGAGGAAGCCCAGTGGGTATAGGATCTGAAGAAAGGGAAAAGATAGCAGTAGGGAAACCGATCTAAAGAAGTTAACCAGTGATTGAAGCTGTTACTAAGGTTGATGATTGGACCTGGGGCTGTGGGTCCTGTTTGCTCTTCCTTTTGCTGTTGTTGTGACTTCTCTGTGTCCCAAGACCTAGTGTCTTAGAAGTGGTGTTTTCCTCTAAGCCAAAGGGTCGTGACCGTGGTGGCACAGGCATTGCCCCCAGAGGACACAATGCCTGAAGGATGCCGAGGGTCTGCTTCCTGACTGCTCTGATCAGTTTGCTATCAGATAAGCACGTGTGATTGCTGCCTCAAACCAGGAAGGACACAGTTTGGAAAACCAAAATCTTGCTGCCTTGTTTCCCCTCCTTCCCAGAAGGGAATCATCAGGCTTTTTACATAGGGTTTTTAGGTGTAAATCAGCATTCGGGGAGTTAGCTAAATAAGCAGACCCGTTTAAATGGTGGCTTGTCCCTGGGAAGGTGCGTTTCCAGGCCTGGCTTCTTGTTTGGTTTTGGGCCAAGAAGCATTTAAGGGAGACATTCAAAACATTCCCGGTATAACTGACTAGTTTCCAAAATGTGCCAGCTAAGTATAGGTGGCGAGCAGTCCTCGGGGTGCTGCTCGTGACAGCTTGAGCTGATCTAAGCTGTGGCTGTTGAATGCTCCTGCTTTTCCTCCCGTGCCAGCCCTGCTTCCCTTGTTTTCTGTTGTTCATGTGGTCAGCCAGCTCAAATAACTGATAACAGAGTGCCAGTGCTGGTGGGAGAGGGTGAAAGAGGGAGGTTGGTGCCATCCCGGGTCTGATGGCTTAGGCTGCTGTGGTACCACCTGCAGGAACAGCAGTTTTGATGTTGCTTTGGGTAGGTACAAAGGCTGCCGCTGCCGGGAGGAAGGCTCCTGCCACCCTTCCCGGACATGTGTTCTCGTGGCTCCTTCGTGTGGCACAGATCTTCCTCTAACCAGAGTTAGATCAGTTCTTGATCCAGCTAAAAACTGTCCCAGCAGGCAAGAAGTTTGTGCTGGCTTAGCTTTCCTAATGCTTTGGTGGGTAGATCTCCTCGAGCTGCCCGGTGAGGCCGGACCGCAGCCGCGTGGCTAGCTGCTGGGCTTGTTGCACGCTGCAAGCACAGGGCTGCTTGCTCGGGCTGGGCCCTGGGCTGAGATACGAAAAACAGATTGGTGGTGTGTGTGTGTGTATGCTGGTGTTCCAGCATGATCCACTGCTCCCAAGGCAGAAAGGCTTTTTTTTTTATACTGAGTCTTTAGGACAGATCTAGATAGAGAGTGGTTGTGCGTGTGTTGGCTTTACAGGGATTTGAAAGGCAGTAGTAGTGTATATGCAAGTGTCTCAGATTTGGTAGCAGTTTGTTATGTTATAGTGAAACTATAAAGTGATACTGGGTTAAATTAGTGATCCACAAAGGCTCAGTCAGTCCTTACATCACTTCAGGGTAAGCACGGTTTTCATTATCAGTTATAATCAAAATTTTCAGCCACCAGTTTTGAGTATTGCCTGCTGTAGGACTGAATGTAAAAAGAGGCTGAATTTTATCTTCCAAGATAAGTAAGATTTTCTTGATGGTTTGCTGGTATGTACTTCTAACTACTGTTGAACTGAAAAAGAGCGTAAGGTATGAATGGGAGCCGTTGCATGTATGAATTAAATACTTGCAGAACGATTCTCTAGCCAAGGAAGTCCTGTAAGCAAGCACATCTTTCTGCAGGGTTGGCACTAGCTGAAGTTGTGAGGCGAAGTTCCTTCTTCTGAAGATTTAGTGTCCCAAATAGGCTTCTAGTTTCTAACTGAAACTTACTGTATTAAAAAAAAAAAAACTAGCAGGGAAAAAAATCTTATAGCTATATTAAAAACCTTTATGTTAAATAACAGCTGTTTGAATCTCTTACGGGTCTTCACATTCATTCATCTTGAATTTACAATGGCAAACAGCTTCAGTTTTGGTAACTGTTTTCATCGGTATTTCTACTAATTATGTCTTTCTTTCTTGCCCTCTCCCCCCAGGTATTGTTTGGTTTGTAGCATAGAGGCACTATGTACTCAGAGTGGAGATCCTTGCATCTTGTCATTCAAAATGATCAGGGTAATACCAGCGTACTTCACAGCTATCCTGAAAACGTGGGGAGAGAAGTGGCAAATGCAGTGGTGCGTCCTCTTGGGCAAGCTTTAATTACATCATCGGTTGGAAGTGAGAGTTTGCTAAAAACAGACAAAGAAGTAAGTGCATTTCCTTGGATATCATAGTCTTCCTCATGTTAGAGTGGTCACTTAAAGAGGTTATAGAGAATCATTTTCTTTAATAGTCTAAGTTTTCTGAAATGTACTGTATTTTTAGGTTAGTAATCTACATAATGTTTCTGTTAGCAGCCAGTTCATAGCAACAGTGCACTTCATGAGCTAGTAGTGAGTGATCTGTGGTGGCTGGTGTTTATCTGAGCTACTATACCAGGAAGTTCAGGCTAAAGAAGCAGGGGGTGGAATTCAAATTTAGCACTTAACACGTTAAAGCCTTTGTAGAGTTACCTTTGTCATTGTTGAAGCAACTGTGTGACTTCTTTAAAGTCTTGGAGTAGTATGAGTATTTATTTACTAGAAAGTCTTCTGTTATATCAGCTTGTGGTTGTCCAGCTTGTTGTATGTTCTGAAAAGTTCTCTCTACAGTTCAGACTAAAGAGATTCTTTACAAAGTCAGGATACCATGTGAAAACACTAAGCCATTAATTCATGTCTGCATCAGATAGCATTGCCTGTACCACATAACTACAGTTATATTGTTGCGTTAAACCAATGTGCACTGATCGTTGTTTACTTGCCAAAACTTACTTTTAACAACTTTGCTTTGTGTTTGCTTAGGTAAAATGGACTATGGAGGTAGTTTGTTATGGACTGACCCTCCCTCTGGATGGCGATACTGTGAAATACTGTGTCGACGTATATACAGATTGGATTATGGCTCTTGTATTACCTAAGGACTCCATTCCTTTACCAGTTATTAAGGAACCAAACCTTTACGTTCAGAGCATTCTCAAACATCTCCAAAATCTCTTTGTACCAAGGTGAGTGTCAGGTTAGTAGTGGTTGGGGTGGGAGAGAGGCACAGGAATTCAGACCTGTAGCCAGCAGGTAACCTCTGTCGGGAAGGCCTCATGAGCCATGCAGACTCCCGATTACAGTAAGACTGCTATTGTAGCAAAGTTACAAGGGAGGTGCCACACATACATGTCTTACGGTTGCTGCTGTGTTTAGGTAATCACGGATTGTTCATAGACTTGAATGCTTGCTGATCTAAGAACTTCAAGGACAATCTCTATTACATGACTGGAGGGAAAAAGAGATTAAATAGCATCACTGTGTGACCATGTGCTTGGTATTGTGTAAAACTGAGATAACTAAGAGCACATCATGGCAATCACATGCTGTGTTTACTTAAGACTTCTCCCAGCACATCAGAAGTGTGGTCATCTTGCAGTTAGTAGCTTCTCTATGCCTACAACTTGCTGCCTGTTAAATGAGCAAAATTACGCTGACAATCTTTCGCTGCTAATTTTCAAAGAACCCTGCAGAAGAAGAAGAGTGCTTGCTAGCTGACAACCTGATGTTACACTAAACATACTTAGGTGATGATGTTGATACATGTGCTTCTAGCTCTTAAACAAAAAGTTATGTTGTCTTGAGTACTTTCAACATCATATTCAGTGTATAGCTTATTACAAATGTACCTGATACTGTTGAACACGTGTTGGCTAAAGAAGAAGAGATGTTTTAATAGTGCCCTGTGAAACAGTACTTAAATGCTAGCTGCCTGAAATTACTTCAGGTTTAGTACAGGTTCGTAAGTACCAGATCATCTACTTTACATAAATATTAATGCTGTAAGTGGCCTTCAAAATGCTCTTCTGTGCTTGGATTACTTAACTTTTTATCTGAAAGTTGTGTTAATAAAGGGTTTTGAATAGTAATTTATACAACTTCAGATGAGGAGGTTATTGCTATTTATTGATTGTTTCAAATTCTACAACCTAATCTAAGTTTTTTCATTGCTCTCAACTTGCAGTGGAAAAAGGCATTTTAATTCCCATTAAAGGATGATCAGGGAACCAGCAGAGGGAACAAATTTGAGGAAACCATGCTTCAGATTAGAATTCTGCAGAAAGCTGTCTCTAGCTATTGATCATTTCTTGGTCATTGTGTTGGAGAAGTCGAGGAAAGGCAGATGAACCCAGTCACTCACTTCCTGGTCTGTTGGCCATTAGCCTGGGCCTGGCTGATGCCTTGACTAGGCTTAGCTGGGCTCTGTCATGGAACTTTGACTGTGAGAATAAAGTCAGAATTCAATATACAGTAGCCTGCCATGAGAAGAAAACATGAAACTGTGGCCAAGAAGAACAGAAATAGAGATACCTCCTCACTGCTGTCTTTCCACCTTCAGTTTCAAGCCACAGCACTGAATGCATTTCTGCCTGAGTCTCAAATATTTTATAGTTAATTATTTTCAGATGACTAAATATCTTTATGGACCTAACTATTGAAGACAGTCCCATTTTTCTAGCTTTTTGTTACACTGTTCATTCCTGCATCTGAGGTCTTAAATTCTCTGTATGGTGTAAGTCTTAAGTCATTGTTTTTCAATAAATGAGGGTGAAGGCCCAGAAAAGTGGTATTCATATAAAATTCACTTTCCTTTAGCTTTTGCAAAGAAAACAGAAAAGAATTCTTAAGAGTCTCTGCTGCATATGAGTAAGCTTAAAAGGCATTTTATGGTGTGTGTCAGTTTTTTGGGCTCAGTCTCATGAAACTCCTTACATGCTTGATAATGAACAGATGAGGTAGTGATGCACGATGAGGCAGAATGTTTTCGTTTTTTAAGAAATCGGTTGATTTCTTAAGGCACCAGATATTATGCTTTCATTTTAAGCCCTAGGTCATCATAACTAAAAATAACAAATATTTTACAATTCCATAGTGGTACCAAGAGGTCAGTTGGCTACTTACTAGTATAAAACTGCAGGGCAATGAAGTCTAAAAGTTAAGGTAGAAGTTCCAGATAATCTCCAGTGAAAGCAGAGCACTTTCAAAAGTTGCATTTACATGATTAGTATGTCAAAAACACTGGCCACTGATCAATGTGAAAATTGTTAAAGAAGCCTTCCTGCAGAATGTCTGTCCTGCTAGATTTAATACAGCTCTTTAACAGATACAGAATGGAAAGTACTGTCTGGGAACCTTTGTTCCCTTGGCACAGTGGAGAATACACTCTTCCCATGTCCATTAAATAGTTCTTGCTGTGATCCCTTGCCTCGTTTTGCACCAGAGGCCCTGTTACCAGGCAGCTTCGTTTCCTGCGTGCTGTTGGCACTGCTGCCCTGCTACCCTTCTGCCCCAGCCTCATCGACTGATGTTCATGCGGGCTGTGTGTGCTGTCTAGTGAATGAAAGAATTAACCTCCAGATGCGGGATGACTGTAAACCTGTGTGTGTACACACACCACAAAGTGTAACAGCTCTCTGGTTCTTCCAAGAGCCCTGATATGCAACTGAAACACTTTTTTTTTTTTTTTTTGTGACTGTTGTTGGCAACACTTCATGTTTGAGTTCCTTCTCCATTTTCAAGAAAAAGATCTTAAAGTTCAAGTTTCTCCTTCAGGGAGCTATGTTCAGAATTCACTCCAGCAACAGGCAAACATGCTATAATAAAAATTAAATGCAGACTTGAGTTGTGTGTACCTTGCTTGAGAGGAAGGAAGTGCTCGCTTTCCTTTGTCAGTGCAGGGGAAGAGGAGAATACTTTTGATGCAGGTAGCTGGTGCTGATGAAAAAATAAGAACAGTGAAAGATGAGCAATTTGAGTTTCCTTTTCTTCTGTCTGCCAGATTGACTAGAGAAAGGGTGCTTGCATCCTTCCCTCCAGCACTGACTTTCTGTCCACCCCTGCAGAAATGAGGGCTTCTTTTCATGCTGTAGTTTAGTGCTCCCCAGGCTGCCCATCTGTAGCTTTTTGGGAAGCATTGCAGATGACTTAAGCAGCAGTGGTAATTATTACTGTCGGATAAAGTTTTGATACTGCAAACTTTTGTTTGAAGCATGGAAAGAAAATATGAAAACTCTTTTCCCCCCACTCTGGGAATGGAGACATGGCACTGGCATTTTCTGTGAAACTAAGATGTCTGGAATCTCTTGAGAGACCATGGAACATGTGATAGCCCTGTGTAATAGAGACTTTTTTTCGATAACTTCTAATTTACCTATGAAATTATGGGAACGATTCTTGTTGGGTATGGGCGTGGGAACCAAAAGGACAGGTCCTGTGGAAATCTTCAGATGTGAGTCTGCAAAATGCGGCCACCAAAGTTTGTTATTCAATAGATTTCATGGAAAAGAGGAACCAATAGATGGATGGGGACTTCAGAGCTGCCTTTCTCAGATTAGCTCAGAAGTATCCCATTATCACATGGAGCTCCTATTCGTAAGTCCCTTAATATAAGCTCACTAGATTCTTAGGGAATCAAGTCTTGAGACAGGCTTTGAAACTTCAAGAGCAATGAAATAAGGGTGTTCTTTGATTAAAGTATTTGCTTTGTTGTTGCCTGGGGGAAAAATAGAGCTATAACCAAGGCAGGGCTTGCTTGTCCCAAGCCTTTTTGTTTTACCGAGATGATCTGGTAGGATAAGCACTACCGTAGAGCAACCCACTGAAGTCCCGACCTAGTAGTAGACTAATAGTCTGTGATTTTGCTTTAGATATTATCTCGTCTCTTTGTAATCTTGTTTCCAGTACTGTAATACAACATTTATTCTATAAAGATAAGAGTTGATGGTACTTTTAAAAAGAATTTGTCAATGAGTGATCTCAATGCAAGCTACTATTCTCTAAAAAAAAAGCAGATCTTTATCTAGTGGATGAGCATGTTCTTGAGAGGCTTGCCATGCAACGTGAGTTGTGGTTTATACCACATTGGAAGCATTTGGTTGGACTCTAGTAATGCTACTCAGTAGTCTGGATGGTAGATTATGATTTATTTTTTTTTGTCAGCAAGTGGTAGGAGTGCTTAAGCAACTTGAAATTTCAAGTTTACAACTTGAAAAATGGCGTGCATATATTGCACACTTTACTCTGTAATCTCTCTCACTCTTTGTTCTTTCACTCCTTGAACTTTTGGGCTTGCTTAGCTTTGTTTATCAGTGTCCTCAAATACTTTCAGGAACGCTTCATGTTACTATTTTGTACCCATTCTGTCTTGTACTAGCTAACTGGTTGGAAGAGAGCCTGCTGCTTGTGCAATGCTTCACGTTGAGTGACTCAGCAGTGACAATGTGTAACTGGTTGTTACAGTAGGGAAAAACTTGACACTGACAACTTCTTCCCTTTCTTCCCTCTTTATCCCTTCTTCCTTTAGTCAATTTTCCTATTTAATGACCCACTTCTAGCATTTTTTCCTAAACATAAGGAACTGGAGGCAAGAGTTGGTTCTAAGTTTGGAAGCAAGAGGTGAACTAGGAAGAAGTTAAATCAGTTTGCTAACAATGTTTTCTTCTAATTCCAACACACTCTTCTGACTTGCATATGTAACAATTAGTGATGTCTGAACAACATTCATGTTGTTTGTTCTCAGATAAGTTCCCTTGGTATGATGGGTTGTACTTTCTCCAGTTAAAATGTTCAATTTGCGTTGGTGAGTTCCATGTCATGTAGAGAAAAATGTTACGGTACATCTTGTACTCATTAAGGCAGCGTTAGGATGCTCAGAGACACAGTTGTGATGCATAGTTATGTTCTTGGCTCTAGTTCAATAATGTTGATGTTTCCTCTTGTAATTGCTCAAAGTTCAGATTATTGTGCGCATTGCTCGACAGTGTTATTCACTTCCTGCTTAGAGTCTCAACTAGTGTTTTCTTCTCCTGCAGGCCAGACCCAGGATCTAGTCAGATTAGATTGTGCTTGCAGGTTTTGAAAGCTGTCCAGAAACTGGCTCGTGAATCAACAATTATGGCAAGAGAAACCTGGGAGGTTTTGTTATTATTTCTTCTTCAGATTAATGACACTCTTCTAGCAGCTCCAACTGTGCAAGGTTTGTGTTAAACTTTCATTTGGTTCAATTACTGGAAAAAGCTTTGGCTCTGCTGGATGCTGGACTGCCAGGGGAATAGGGGGAAACCTGTTAAAAGCTCTTAGTAGCCACCAGAGTGCAATAGCTCACTCCTAATTCTGCTACACTACCCTGAAATAAAGCGTTGTCAGAAAAGATTGAATGCTTTGGAACTGAGTCAGTTCTCCAAAATGTTTTTTTGCAGAGCAGTGGACTCTGTACACAAGCAGTTCATAGTGAAGAGTTTCAGATAACATTGTTCCCTATTTGTTTCACTGAAACCCCTATGTGCCTTCCAGTTTGGCCTGCCTACTGGAAAAAAGCATTATCGGTTTATATCTATTTTATAAATAAATAAGACATCAAATATTCTTTGCGATAGAAGACAGCCTAAAATCAGTAGCTGAATTCCCAGTATATCTTAGTGACATATACATATGGCTGGGTTTTATGTATTATCTTTGGTATTGTAAAATAAAAAAAAAAATAATTGACTGTAGGAAATAATCAGGAACCACTCTTAAATGAAAAATGATGAAAAAATATGACACAAAACTTGAGAGTTGTTATGCAGTTATCACTTAAACTGAAATCTAAATATGTGAAATGTAATCGTGATAGTTGTGAGAGTCCTTTAGGATCAAAATATTCCTTGGGAAGATGTCTGAAGTTATTTAGATTGAGTACTCACTAAAGGTATGCTTTGTTTCTGCTATAAGGTGGCATTGCTGAAAATCTGGCTGAGAAATTAATTGGCGTGCTGTTTGAGGTGTGGTTACTGGCTTGTACACGGTGCTTTCCAACACCACCTTACTGGAAAACTGCCAAAGAGATGGTGGCCAACTGGCGACATCACCCTGCAGTAGTTGAGCAGTGGAGCAAGGTCATCTGTGCCCTTACTTCCAGGTAGGAGAAATCCCACAGAAATCAATACACACCTGCTGGGATAATCGCAGCTTGATTTTCTCTGGAGTTCCTTATTTGTGGAATGCACAGTGATCCCAGAATAAACGAGCAAAACAAAGTGCTAATAAGAGATTTTGCGAGTACTCTTGGCTTTTACTGTTGGGGCATGTATGTTTCTTCATTCTGCAAATAAGGTCTAAATTGGTTCCTGTTATTGTATGATCTGAGCATTTCTCTGATAATCAGCACTTTGTGTGTGTATATCAGCCTTCATCACTGACTTTTTCATCATGTCCTATGAGGGATGATTCATTATTAGTGTAGTATTATAGTCTGTATGTATAATGACAGTCATCACCGAAATTACTAGGTGCTTGTTACTGCTGAGCAGTGTCTGCATGTTGCTGTGTTTGAGGTGACTCCTAGAGCTCTGCATCTCCTGCTCTCCGGAGCTGAAGTGATGCTCCCCTGGCCGTGGGGACGTGATGGGCCAGAGGCAGGCTGCAGTCTCCTTCCTGCATAGTGAGTCTCGAGGAGTGCTGTACCAAGCCACACTGGGCATGGGAACGGGGAGGATCTGGGGGCTGCAGGAGAGGATAGGCTGTAGTAGGAGGCCCTGACCAGTGAAGAGAGGCTCAGTACCCTTAATGCTGGGGTCTTTGTGGTGTGAAGTCTTTGTGGGACAAATCTCATCCTCTTGGATGAGAGAACTTGATTAATTGATGAGGAGCAGGGGAATGGGTCTCCTTTTACGATTTTTCCTGAGATGTCAATAATCATTTGTACGAAAGTTTCACAATGCAGAAATTTTAATACATTTTCAAAAATTCAATGGTATGCCTTTCTGCAAGGGTTTATTTAACTCGGTGAAAACTTGCTTTTTAATTACTTGTTAAAAAAAAGCAAGTGTGGATAGATTTTTCCAGGTTACGCAGCTACTTGTTAAACCTGTGGGAAATAAAGCTGCGATACAAGTTCTGTGTATTTCCCACGCTATTTCTTTAGCTATTTTTAGTTCATTAGATGTAGCATTGCATAACAGAAAATATTTTATGATTCACTGATCTGAAAAGCACAGCTCTGTCTCCAAACATGCGTTGGTGGTGTGCTCCATGCACTTCATGCCCACATTTTATCTTCTACTGTTGACTAACAGTCTTAGTTCTGTTGATGCATAGTAATCTGCAGGTTTTCTGTAACATTTTAGTCTGCTGTTCTGCTTCATAGTAATGTTAGTTTACATCTAAGTCATAGGAAACTGAACTCCTCTGATGCTAACTTTAAGTTTAGTTGTATTTTAAACTGCGCTTTTAATACTTCAATAAAGCTCCAGCTTCAAACAGTTAAAGTGCTGTTTTAGTGAACAGTTGTCTGAATTGGGTTTTCAGCAATAAGCTGAGAGTATGAGTCTCAAATTAAAACTGCATAGAAAATTATATTTAGAACTTTGTACACGTATGCAGTGTTAATCTGTATCTATGGATGTGACTTCATAGCAGAATAAAACCAGGGTCTTGGTTCTTGTCATACCAACAGATACTTCTTTTAGCTACTTAGGGTGTTTTAAGTCCGTTTTAACTGATTGTACAGGATGTGTGGATTACAATTTACTTCTTTTTTTAGTCAGTCCCAAATTTCAGTTAAGATTCAATCACATTCCCCGAAGAGCTGATTTCTTGCGGCTCCTAAGGGGAGAAGCGCAAAGCATCGCTGCCTTCTGCAGCACAGAGATGCTGTGCACGACTCTGCAAGGTGTAAGCCCAGGCTAACACCAGGCTTCCCTGGGTTGTTCAGAACTAGGTAATTCTGCAGCAAAACCCTACAGAGTGATCCCTCTGGGGCACAAAATGTAAATGGGTGCTGGGGCATCCAATGTGACATACTGGAGAGCTGTTACTGCCTGATATAGGTACGTGTATTTCTGTTTAGGACATGAGGAAGTCCTCATGTCCTAAAGTTCATCTCCTTTTCTAGATGACTAGTCGCTATGACAGACTGTGGCTCCCTGCACTCTTTGACTGTCTTTTGCATTAGTTGGCTGCCAGTTACTGTAGTCCCCAATGCTGAGGAAGAGAAAACGGTAACAGCTTATTTATGGCTGACTCCTAAACCAAGCGTTCGACTGCTGTTCTCCCCTGTCTCCTAGCTGTAATGTTTTTACCTTTATAAAGCATGCGGCTTGTAGGAAGCTCTGCAGATGGGCAGTGATGAATGGGGCGTTTTATGTCCATTACAAGCGCTCTTAGTAGAAATGAGGATGTGAAAACTGAAGTGAGAAATGGTGCTACGAGAGAGTTTGGCTTAGGGAAACCAAAAACTAGCTTCTGGGAGGGTTAGGAGTTTGAGAAGGCACCACTCAGCTCTCTTCCATCCTGCTGGAGAACACCAAGATTATGTTGGTCAGGGAAATGAGCCTAGAAGTTTGCAAAGTTGGGGATGAATCTGGAGTCAAATCAGACAGCAGTGGCTCAGAGAAGCTTACCAGTAAAGATCTTGGTTCACTTATCTAAACCATTCTCATCATATTGCATTGCTGTCAAGTCCTCTGGGTTTGCTCTCCACTGTTCTGCAACTCTCAGCTTCTGCAGAAAGAAAAACTCCCAGCTTTCCTCTTTTTTTTTTTTTTTTTTGAAGAGGTTGCTATTTTGTGGATTGCCTGTCCTCTGCTTGTTGTAGGATTGCATTGAGTGTTGTCAGTGTGCTGGTGTAAATCCTAAGTCATCAGTGATTTGTAAATTAGACCTATAACCTAATGTGACTTGCTGATGTCATTGGATGCTTCAGCTAAAGAGCCTTGGGGATAAGGGCTTAAATTCCTTGATTATTATTTCTTTTGTCCTTCTTATATAACATCTTGTCACTTACATATGTGCCTATGTTAATTGTCAGCTCCCCTGGCTAAATGGATGGGAGAGCTGTTGTGGGGTGTTATGGTTTAACAGCTCTTTGATTTGCTCGGACCTTAGGGCATGCTCCGAGGCATCCATCCCTTCATTTTAAAGAGGGCTAAATGATTGTGTAAAGCAGATTTCTCAAAGAAGATTTAAGATGTTGCATTGTTGCTTGTGGCCTCCTGCTGATTTCTTTGAGGCTCCAATGCACTGTTAAATTTTGAGGAGTATTAACTGAGTGACAGATCTGTCTGACTTGCTTCCTAGATTGCTGCGTTTTACGTATGGACCTTCATTTCCTCCATTTAAAATTCCCGATGAAGATGCTGGTCTGATTCCTCCTGAAATGGATAATGAGTGCGTTGCACAAACTTGGTTTCGCTTTTTACATATGCTGAGGTATTGTAATTACAGCCATCCATTGTTATTCATATTCTTGCATCATTTTTATAAAATTTTCCAATGAAAAATTTCTCTGGAGATTGCTAAGTTTTATGTACTTCAGTAGAATAAAGCGTGACAAACTTGTACCAGTGCCCTGCAGCAGTCCAGTACAAGGTCGTGAGTGGGTTGTTCCACTTTAAACAAACCAGTTTGTGTTCTGAGTCAACAAGTTCAATTAAAAATGTTTTTAGCTATTTGGCATTTTGGAGGATCTTAAAAACAAGACTTCAATAGAATTCTGTTTCTCTGAGATAGCAAACAGGAAAAGCAGAACAATAACTCTGAGATGTATACTGCTTCCATTTGCTTTCCAGGGTGTTAAATTTAACCTACAAAAGATTATTTTTAAAATGGGTGTATCTCTTTGTTTTTATGAAGAAAGCTATACAGTTAATTTTAACATCTATGTTACTCTTCCTTAAATCTGGAACACAACCAAGTGGCATGCTTTGTTCTAAGGATTCTTGGGAAAGTTATCAATGTTCTGAATGGACAGAATATTAAACTTTTTATGTAAAACATTATTTACTAATTAAACCTAAATGTCAGACTGTTTAAAATTTACCTTTTCAACTAACTAAAAATCCATTCTTTTTCTTCATTTGTGATAGTAATGTTGCAAGTACTATAAATCTGGGCTTGCTGTTACAGGATTTGTGTTCATCAGGAGAGAAGAACTCAAATTTTTACAACCCTCTCACTTTCTAGTCATTTTTTGCTGGCAATATGTAATTTGTTGCTTACTCTTTGTGAAGAATTTTAGCAATGTAAGGATCTCTTAAAAACAGAGTTCAAAAAAACTCATATATAGTTAATGTTACTGCAACTGTGGGATTATTCTCTCTAGTGGATGCTCTGGTTCATTGGGTCTTAATAAAATTATTAACCTATTTGGGTAGTGTTTGAAGCTTTTTTATTTTTTTATTCTTTTATAGATTTTTTTTTAATAATAAAAAAAAATATATTTTTTTAATGTTTGAAGACAATGTACTACGACCAACCCAGGAAGGAAAAATTGACTTCCTGTAACTCCTATGATGGCGTAAAAGCTACAAAAAAATCTCCAATAGAAGAAATGCTGGTACAAGACGCTGACATTTGGAGTTTTGTAGCTGATGCTCTCATGTGTTGCTGTTAATTAATTGCCTTAAACTAAATGCTTAAACATCTTTAAGCATTCTTAAAATCTGTTCTCAAGCTTACCAAAATATATTTTTCTCTCTTTTGTGTGTGCACAGTAATCCTGTGGATTTGAGTAACCCAGCCATTATTAGTTCTACCCCCAAATTTCAGGAGCAGTTTCTGAATGTGAGTGGGATGACTCAAGAACTGAATCAATACCCCTGCCTTAAACATCTGCCTCAAATATTCTTTCGTGCCATGCGTGGGATCAGCTGTTTAGTGGATGCATTCCTAGGTAACACTTTTGACTTACCTATGGATAGTTACGAATAGTAACCTAATTCTTATTTTATTCTTTTTTTAATCTGTATTCTTCAGAAAACAGATGTTTTATCATTTTTTCATATTTTTCATTTATGTTATATTTACATTTACATTTACATGATATTTATCATTTGCAAGTATATCCTGGGATTGATAGGGAAGGGACCTAAAGCCACTTTTAAACGACTATCTGTGTACACAGTAATTATGTTTGAATGCATAAAGTTGCAGGTAACCTTAGTTTTAAATAAATGAAAAAAAAAAGTTGAATCCAACATATATCTCTCTTCCCCAAACAAGGCTTCTTTCTCTTTTTGTCTAACCAACAATACAAGTGTTATGCTTTTAGCATGTTGTGACCACTGACAACTTTGTTTTTAAACTTTGTGGCAACAGCTGCGTGCAGTGCCTGTTTCTTGTAAGGTATTGATTTTTGACTGGCATCTTTAGATATTTATGCTACAACTAGTTCCCCTTAGTTTAGGATTAGTGGGTGATGAGTACAGCTGAGAAGAAAATGTGCGTTTCTTTGTGTCTGCTGGTAACCAAGTTGTTCAGACTTCACTGAAAGGCAAGGTAGATGTAAGCACTGCCTGGTAATTTTTAAGTAACACTATACAGCACTTGAAATCTAAGGCATTATTCTAAGTACTTCTCAGGCTTATTGAAAATTCTTCAGAGATAATGTGCTATTGTAAACTCTGAAGAGCTGCTTGTCTCCTACTGCTTTTTTGCTTAAATGTATGCAAACAAATGCTGTCGTCTGCCAGAAGTGTGAGCTGATACAAGACTGCAGAATACTTGAACAGATACAAAAACTGTTCGGAAAAAAAAATTGGCTGTGGAATTAGACTGTCATTGGTACTATATTCCCCACTGCAAGCAAGCTTTTGTTACTATAGTTTTCATTTTTGTAGGAATAGCGTTGTTTAAAAAGTTACTGAGTAATAAAAAAGAACAAATGGTCAATTTTCAATTCCACAAATTGTGACTGTTCTAGAAAGTTGTTGAAACTATTACTTTGATAGTGAATCTTGAAACCTATTGTGTCCACTGTCCTTCTTCCACATGTCTTGCCACCAATTTTAAGGAATTTTAATGATTGCTTTTCACTAATACCAGAGGTGAGATTTAAAATATTTAGTCTATCAAATACTACCAGAATTTGTGAAAGGAAGATTGTATGTAGGCAAAATATGACCTCATCTCAAGTAGACAACCTCCTCGTATTACTCTGTCAAACTCTGTCTTCCTATCTGTGATGGTAGGATTTGACCATCTCCACTGAAACAATAATAAAATAAAAAAAATGGCCAACTGAGCATTGATAGAGAGAGAATCCTTTACTGTCTGTGCAAGCTGATTTTTTTTTAAATCTTTTAAATACAGTATGTGTTGAGGAAGACATACTATAGCTGAGGTTTTTGTGAAACCTGGGTTGGTAATTAATTTTCAGTGAACAAAACGGTTTGTAATGAAAGGCTTGTGAGGAGAGCATCTTGCAGTGGAGGCAGAGGGAAGTGCTGTGGGGCTGCCAGCTTTGCTGGGTGTCTCTCACAGTGAATGTCTCTTGGTCCTTAAAAATAGTCTGGGGTTCTTTATGCGAGATCTTTAACAGTGGCATTGCAAAAGGCCTTTTGTGGTCTACATCTGGGTGTCCAAGACTCCATTCCCACCTGGGCGGTGGTGATGGGCGCTCAGGCATGCACATGCACAGCTCCTGTCCAGGGGTGGAGGGGAACCTGGGGCTGAGGTGTGCCATGCTGCCGAGCGCTTCCATGGGCTCTTGCCAGCCCCGACTCTGCTGCAGGCACGCCAGGACTTTTGCTCTGCACATGAGCTTTTGGTAGGATGGGGAACCAGAGACTTCAGGCTTCTGAAGATCTGGTGTAGCAAGATGAAATGCACGGAGTGTTTGAGAGCTCAGCAGTCAAAGACGAACACTGCTGTCTGTGGTGCACTTGGGCACAGCGGAGCTCCCGGTAAAATCAAATTCAAGCTCTGCATGGACATGCACACACAGTGTGTCCTCAGGCAGACGTTAGAGCTGTAGTATGGACTCCTTCAACTAAGGCTAATGAGATATCCCATTACCTTCTACACCAAGTGCCGAAGCATGTTGTTTTTATCTTGCCCTCTCCAATACGTACTTAGGTGATGCATGCATTTGGCAAAACATAGCACCATCTTTTCAAACAAACAAACAGAAAGTGTACCAAAGTAATAGTTTCACAGTGCATACACCACCCTATGCTTGGGGTGCAACAGTAATGGTTTAGCAGAAGTTAGTTGTTTTATAATGTGTATACAAAGCATTTGGGTGCTTTAACGTAGTCAAAAAATCTGTGTCAAATCTTCAGGCACGCTGCAGTTTTGCACTTAATTTTTCAAATGGGGTGAGAGGTTGGTGATATTCATTAAAATGGGAAGAAGTGGTGTTCGCTGCAATTTTGCAGATGGAATTTCTTAGCTAGTTACTTCTGATTCAGTGACTAGAAAGAGTAGCTTTTTATACACCACTAATACTTCCTTGAAGCTGGATTTTATGAGATGACTGATATAACATCCTGCTACCAGAAAATTATAGCTTGCTCAGCTTTCTTACCCATCTCTTGCACTGGCTTTAGTATTTGTTCAGCAAGCTGATTCAGCTCACTGTTAAGCGTTTGCTTATCTAATACAAGCAAGGTTTTCTTTTGTTTGTGTATTTATTTTTGCTAACAGTAAAAGGGGTAAAAGGTGTTTTTCTTACTACTGCTGTTTTTGGGAGAGGGGGAAAAGCTAGTCTATTTACAGAAGGTCCAAAGGCTGAGTAACTGTGCTGCTGTGTATGAGCTTATGGAAGTCTTGCTGAAAGCTTGCTTTATTTCTTGATCTACAGGCATTTCACGACCCCGGTCAGACAGCGCACCACCCACGCCAGTAAATAGGCTGAGCATGCCCCAGAACACTGCTATCAACACGACACCACCCCATAACCGAAGGCATCGGGCAGTGACTGTGAATAAAGCAACAATGAAAACCAGCACTGTAAGATTTCATATTCTGTATTTAAATGCTTACACCGTTTGATAGCTTCCTTGGTTAGAGGAAGTAATTTCTTTGCTTCTAGGAGCTGATTTGTTCTTCTGCTCAACTAGGTAACTACTGCACATGCTTCAAAAGTGCAGCACCAACCCTCCTCTACTTCTCCACTCTCTAGCCCAAACCAGACAAGTTCTGAGCCACGGCCACTACCAGCTCCTCGCAGGCCAAAGGTTAACAGCATCTTGAACCTCTTCGGATCATGGTTATTTGATGCAGCATTTGTTCACTGTAAACTTCATAATGGAATAAACAGAGACAGCAGCATGACTGGTAAATATTATTCAAAAATATACATACATTTTTTTCCTTGTTTTATTGACATTTCCTACCTGCAAGATTAACATATGCATAATCAGAAAATAAAAATAAAATCTAAAGTACTGTGTTGTGGTTAACCCCTCCCAGCTGAACCAACACCTGTTCTTAGCCCAGCAGGTGTCTGGAGGCTTTAAAATTAAAAACAAAAAAAACAAAAAAAAAAAACAAAACACTTTTCACTATTAAACACTCATTTGCTCTAACAAACATGGCAGTCCCAATTATGCTAGTGGGAAAAATGTTATAAAGTGAAGGGAATAATGTGGTAAAAGAGTCCATTTCCTAATTCAGTATCTGCCAGAGTATCTCTTTGAGTAATGGCAGCTTTTTATAGTGACTCTTTACTGTTTGAAAAATTGTCAAACCTCACTCAAAATACCACAGAAAGTGATACTTCTTGTTTTTGGAGAATGTTATGAAAACAGATGATCCTTAAAATAGCAAGTAAAGTTGCTTTCTCTCAGTGATGGTTGTTACATGTTTCCATATACGGCTCGATACCTCGCTTGTCTTCAGTCCTCAGCTGCTAGATTTGTCTCCTACGCTTCGCTCAGCTCTAAAGGTTAGATGTTTTGAGATATGTTAGAAGAATTAGTGCTCTGCTCAGAGAGGTTTTTAAACGTTCTCCTTCCTTTAGTGATAAATATTCAGAAAAGAGTAAACTTTCTCAGTCCTTGCATTTTTCCTGTTCTTTATATAGTATTTCAAATGTCTGTTAAACTTTTCCAAGAGATCTGTCTATCAGAAGCTCACTGGCCAAAGTAAGAAAAATAGGAGGTTTGTTGTAGCAAGTTGGGTTTATAGTAGGATTTGATATCAGCAGCTGAACTGATGAACTTCCTTGTTCATTGTGTCACAAATCCCATTCTTCCTCTGTGTGGAGATGATGGGTTTAGGATTTGGGATCTCTTAAAGAGATTTTTAATTGTGCAACACATGGTTTTTGAAAGTGTTCAGCCATGGATTTCTGTGGTAGGAGGTTCGAATCCCTCTGAAAAAGCCCTGTGACATATTACTAGAGAAACAGTTGAGTTTAGGAAAGAATAAGGCATAATTTGAGGGTGTATTTAGTTACATACATAGCTAATACATTTTGGTATTTACTGCTTTTCAGACTGATCTGATCACTTTAATTTTTACATAATGTGTATCTTGAGTGATTTCAATCAAGTGTTTAACTTGAAAAGGATATCAGCTGAGATGCTGCTTATGCAACGTTGTCAGCTGTAAGCAGAGATGATGTGGCTCTAACAGCAGTACAGTTGTCCAAAATCAAAATTACTGACTTCCTTCCAGTTCCAGCATTGCCTTTTCACATACGCTATGTTTTAAGTCCTCTAACAGGAGTCAGAAGATTGTCATATGGCTAGCCTTATAGAGGGCTTTGCCATCTTCCTAAACCAGGAAACAGCTATTAGGTATGTGGAGGTTTGTAGCAAATTTTTATCCCCAGTGCTTTTCCACTGGGGATGGGATGAAAGGAAAAAACTCAATTCTGTTCCCCTTCTGAGCTCTTCAAACCGATCAATAATGAGATCAGTCTTTGCACATCACATGTTCTGTCATTTATAAGCAGCAGTAGATCTGGGAGAATTACACTGATGGAGACCCAGGAAACCATCTGTCTTCTGCCTTGCTTTTCTAGCAATTTGGAAGACAGAATTAACTGATGGAATTTAGTCGAGCATTTATGTTGCCCTTCCAGCATGCCATGAGTATTGTTACCACTGTGTAAAATACTGTTCACAGCAATGTTGTGACAGGCCATCAGAAGGAGAGTGAACTGAAGATGCTGCTGAAACTCTGTACAGAGGCACTGAAGTCTGATTGCCTGATTTATTCTTTTGGAGGTCTCAAGGTCAGCTGCTCAGCCTCTGCCTTAAGCGAGAAAATGTGGCAAGACTTCTAGAGGGCTAGGCTCCTGCAGTTTCTTCTGACTTGAAGAATCAACATCCTTGAAGTCAGGTCTAAGTTGAAATTATAGTTTGTTTTCTAGGAGTCTAATCTATGAAACCTGCTGCCTCCAGGCGAAGTGTTCTCTTCTTTGAACTGTGTAAGGCAGAAGGTGCTGTGCTGGACTGATGAGGTGGGCCAAGAGGGCTGTGTACTGTGGTCCCTATCCATAAAAGAAGCGGGCCCATCCGATCTTGGTGTTGTGCCCGTTCACCCGCCTCTGCTCTTTCTACCCAGTGTAGGTGTGGCTCAAGAAAAGAGGGCAGCAGAGAAGGGACAGCTGTTTGTCACATCCCTACACTTAGGGAGAGGGCTAAAAGAAATCTTGTTATATGACTTCCTTTTGGCTGTATTATCTCTTATTTTTATGAATGCTTTAAATAATATTTTATAATTGGGAAGTGTCTGCACTTATGACCAGCTTTGCTGTGTAATACTGTCTTCCCCTGGCCCATACACATGCTATGATTTTTTTAAGGTCTGTGGCTGCAGTTGTATCAGATTTCAACAGTTCTAAACCCCTCTAATGTTCGGTTTGTTTCAATGCCATGCAGTTAAGAATTTCGTCTCATGGCTCTCTGCTATGATTTCTCTGTTTCCTTGCTGTCTGGAGGATTGAGGACTGCTTTGCTGTGTCAGAGAGAGAGGTGAAATACCTCAGTGGAAAATTCTCTCTCTGTAGGACCAAGAAGATCCCTCTGCCCTGGGACACCTTTCTGGAACACCGCATTTTCTGGCATGTGTTTTTTATTCCTCTTACTGTCAAGTGACATGAATTTTCAATGAAAACCCATACGATGGGTCTGAAGAGATGTTCATGAGCTATATGGGAGTGCCTAACAAGAAACCCTGCAGGATGAGATGCGGTCTCAAGTTCTACTTCAGAATTTAGTTCAGTTCTTTTAAGCGAACCCTGCTGATTCACACAGACTAGCACATCATCCTTCTCCTGTGTTACAAGAAGTCTTTCTGATGAGCTTTAGGAAGTAAAGAGCAGTTGATCAAGGCCCATGTGAATGAGTAGATATCTACCTTTTGCTTTTCTCCTTGTCCTGGTGCCTCATGTCTCTGATTTCTTGAACTCTTTCACTTCCAGAAAGGAAGTCAAGAAGAGTAAGAAAAATGTGTCTGAGGTGGAAAAAATGTGCACCTTTTTGTAGGTTCTGAGCTGAAAAATACCTGGGTGGATGGGAGGGTATCCCAGCCTGCTCTAGTTGACCCTGCTTTGAGCAGGGGGGCCAACTAGGTGGTCTCCAGATGTCCTAACCTCAACTGTTCTGTGAATATAACTACCACCCTACTCTTTCCAATTTTCTGTTATTTCCATGGGAAAACTTCTTGTACTAATCCTGAATCCTGCAAGGGTTATCATAGATATTTCACATTTGTGGTTGCAGCGTTTTAGTCTGTGTCTCTTTGGGAAAAGAGAGATTGCAGAATTGTTTTCTCTGCTGTGAGATTAGCTGGAGGTAATCTGTGTACGGTTGAGTGCTGATAGAGTTTCATCATCTGGAAAGCAGTCTTCCTGTTTGCTCTGAGCCTTGTCCTTCCAGATAGTCTTGTGTAGCTGTTTGGATTCTGACGTGAAACAGGGATCTTGCCATCATCAATGCTAATGCTCTTGTGCCTTGAGCATCGTGTGTCGGGTTTTAGTTTCTGCACTGAAACCTTAATGGTGAAGTTTTATGGCTTTATTGCAGGCAGCTAATAAGCATTATTCTGTGTCGTGGGAAGAGAGGAAAATGCTCTGTTCTGAAATGTGCGGTTGGCTTTGGAAGGATTTGGATCTTGCTGGTATACTCTGTACAATTAGATGGCTGTTTATTTAACTGTAAGCACGGCATGAATAGCTCCCCATGATTGGTAATTGAGAAAACTCCTTAAGAAATGCATCAGGAAGGCTTTATGAAGATATCCCTGAATACGACAGCTCTGGGGTGTGTGTACACGTGCCGAGCTTAAGGTCATTGGCAGGATGCATGTCAGATGAGCTGGGCTGTGCAGTGCATGCTGCTCATAATCGCTGTCCTCAGCAAATGGTGAGAACTGGGAGAAAGTCATTAATCCCCTGTGCCAGCATTTCAGCAAGTGAATCTTCCAATGGGATGGGCTTGTTCTTAATCCTTGTACCTAAAGAAGTCACAAGCTTGCCAGCCATGTGTTGTAAAGCAGCTGGGGGAGTTTTGCTATGGATGGTTGCTGTTATCACCTGGGTGCTGTTGGGCACTGAAGGAACCTTGGAGTATAGTTTAAGCCTCATCTCCTTTGGCCCTACTGTTGTTAATATATTGCCCCAAAGACTGTTTAGGGGGCGTCTAGGAGCCAACTATGAGAATCCCTGATAAGGGAAATCTTGAGTATTGCTGAGAGGCTTGGTGCAGGTCTTGATCTGACCCAGCACGTTCAAAGAAGCAGCTTTTCCAGGGTAGGTAGGTTTTTCTCGTGGCACCTGGCTACCGAAGTCTTTCCTCTCTCCCATCTATTTCTGGAGATTGTTTTTGAGATGTTGATCTCTCTAGTGGTGCTCTGCCTTTTATTTCTGCTTTGGAAGGTCGTTGGTTGAGCTGGTGGTCAGGGGAGGCATTCCCATGCTGTTAAAGGTTGTTAGCAACTTGGCTTATGGAGGATGGAGCAGTAATGCTGTCAGGAACTTATGGTTTGGAAGCTTATGGTTGAGGAGACTGTGTAGGTAAGTAATCGTCCCCTTATAAGACACTCTGCAAGTCACAGAAGCCCTGGGTTAGCCCAGTGTGTATTCCATATGCAATATAACATAGGGAAATGTACTTGAGCTGGGAAGGGTTAATACATCCTTTTAAAGGACCGATGTGCATTGATATGAACAGATCTAAATCTTACTAGTATTTTGTAACTTTTTGTTCATTGTTTTGCATGGTACTTTCAAAACCATAATTTTGGACCTGAATGCCAATTTCCTATGTGTTTAACGAGCTTGCTATATCATAAAGCTTTTAATCTATTTTTTAAAAAAGCTAAAAGCTTCTTAACTTATATTACGATTTCACCATCTTAAAAGTATTTTATAACTACTGCTGTCCTTTGATTTGTTTCCATTTTATTTCTATTATCTTGCAGCATCTTTTATCCAAATTCTTCTTTCTTATAAATCTTGTAAGTAGGAACCAGTAGCTTTTCCTTAATTGCGGTCATGCTTTTCTTTTTCCATAATTCCATATTTTATTTGTAAATTCATTCTCATTGTCTCTTGTAGCTTTTGCACTTTTACTTGAAAAAGACAAGTAATTTTTTGTGTGTGTTTTTGAATGGGGAGGATTGTTGGCAAAAGCAAATTAATCTGCCTGAATCAGTCCCATCTTTTATGTACTTTAGTCTGTGATCATGTCATGAGTTTCAGGACTCTGCACTAACCATGTTTTTTTTTCTTAAAGCTTATTTTACAGACCTAGTGTTTGATTTGTATGCATTGTGCATGTAGTGTTTTTTTCCAAATACAGTATATTGCTGGATAGCTTACTTAGGACAAAAAATGGCTCATGGGAAGATGCATAAAGATTTGTGCTTATTTACTGTTTATGCAATGAAATTTGTAAGATAACAGCAGGTTAAACCACGAATTTAAAGACAAAAATTAAAGTGTCTACTTTTACACTTGTCATTAGAGAGTTTCTTTTCAAAAAAATAAAACAAACAAGCAACAACGACAACGATAACTAAAAACAAACAAAAATATGATCCATAAATTAAAAAATATTCCAAATGTCAAAGTGTTAAAGTCTTTGCAAGGCTGATTGTGAACCTTAGTCCCCAGGCTTGAGATAGAGTAAGTTCTCTGGTACTGGTAGAATTATGTTAGTTTGATGTATGAGCAGCACACATTATCTGTTCTGTTTGGTTTTGTAGCTTATAGCATTTCTGAACATCAACATATTCTCACCTAAAAATGAGAAGGAATGTGCTCTTTCTGCCATTAGTAATCCAAGAGCAAATCTGTGAATTTTTTTTTTCTCCTTGGACAGTGAGGGCAATATATCTTTTTTTTTTGGTTGCCATTCTGGAAGAAGCGATGAAGTCAGCAAAACGAGTAGCCTCTTGCATCGTATGCATGTGATACTGATGTGTGAAAGGGGTACTGGAAATCTTTCTAGAAAGAGATGAATTTAATTGGCTCAGACTGGCAGAGCCAGCCTGCAGGAAGAGAGCACAAAGCTAAGCAGAACCAAATCGCGTTTAGGTAACGGTCGTCCCTCGAGACTTCTGCAGAGCACACTGGGGGATAGCCTCTTAGTGCACAGGGAGAGGACCTGCCTTCCTGGCGGCTCCCATCTGGAAGCTACCAAACCTCAGGACTCGTGAGGACAGAGGGACCAAATCAAGAGAGTGGCTCTGCACATTTTTCTTTCTGACACGGGTCCTTTAGAATTCTTTTTTTTTAATAACTATTTTATGTTTATACAACAAAATGGGATCACAGCAGCTTGATGTTCAGAGCACGACAGGAGAAGTTAGCCAGTTGCAAATTAAGCACTTGTGTGGAGGTGATAGTAATGCCACAATCAAAAAGTTTTTGGTTTCTTAAAGGGGCAAGGAAAGGTGATGCTTCATTTTCTGGAGATGAGAACTAGGTGAGGAAGATCCTTGTCCTCTGGAGAGGATAGGGATATGTTGGGTACAAGGACACTCTTCCCAACAGAAAGTTGGGATTGGCTTTAGAATATGAAGGTCAGTACTTGCCATCCTTATAAGGAAAAAAAGTTAGTTATACCCTCAAATAGTTTCTAAACAGAGGCACTGACTCAAATATAGTGAACTAACAGCTTCATGATAACTGCTAAATTTGACTTGATCTTTGTGTCCAGGATCCCATGAGCCTATTATATATATTAACAAATACAGTGAAACGCTGTTTTTTCTCTTCCCAGCCATAGCAACCCAAGCTAGTGTGGAGTTTCGCCGGAAAGGATCACAAATGTCCACAGATACAATGGCTTCCAACCCTATGTTCGATGCTGGTGAATTCCCAGACAACTATGAAGCAGGAAGGGCAGAGGCATGCGGGACACTGTGTAGGATATTTTGTAGCAAGAAGACCGGGGAGGAAATATTACCAGCTTACTTATCCCGGTACTAACCTATCTTCCAGTTGCTTTATTGGTGTTCTTTTATGGCGCAAAGTAATTCACAGTGAATAGTGTTCAGTTACTGTCTGAATCCTGTGTAGCCAACCCTAAAAGCATGGTTAGCCTGCAGATGGTGTAGGCAGAGATCCCGCTGTAAACTGAGGGTTGGCTTCCTTTCGTCTCCTCGCAGTGCTGGTTTTCATTGGGCTTCCTTCAAGCTCTAGTCGAAGAGAAGTCCCTCAAACTGCCTCCCAGCTGGACGGAACATTGTCTTTTTGATACTTCCTTGCTTCTTGCGTTCTTGAGGCTTTTTTTTTTAAAACTTGCCATTGAATATTGGTCAGATGGACCAAAGATGTTTGCAGACATGAGACTTTGAATGCTTTATTAGACCTTGAAGGGTCTTGTGTTGTCAAACACTGGGATGGAGTGTGATTTTTTAAAAGATGTTTTTACATATAGAAATACACTAATATTCCCTTATTTAAAATAATTGTGTTCTGAAATACCTCAATTTTCAGTTTTATTTTTAATAAAATAAAGCAATCCTGCCTATCATAGTGTTCCTTTTTCCTTTTTTTTTTTTTTTTTTTTGGTTAAAAAGTGCTGAAGCAAATGCTAGAGGCAGAGAATCAACTTTATAAATCATAACTCTCTTAAACTGTACAATTACATTTGCCACAGATGGCATCAAAACTTCCTGGCAGACTGAACCGTTTTAGTTCATGTATGTTGCAGTATTGTATACATTAGCTGGTCTGTTTCTCTCAGTCACATTCCTCTGTTTTGTAAGTTGTTTTTGTTGTTATTTTTGTTCCAGAAAAATAAAGTGGACATAAATATTAAAATTTATAAATTATAAATATTAAATATCTTTTACCTAGAAACTGGACAGAAATCTAACTGTTTTAAGAGACTAACTACTTTAGGTTGATGACCAGCTAGATAAGGTGGTTCCTGTCCACCTGCTTTTTGTTTTGAAATAGTTGATATGTTTGGTCTCGTTTTCCAAATGTTAGACTTGTAGATCAGTGTTGTCCCCTCAGAAGGATTCTGCAGTATTTTTCTTCTGTGTTAGGGAATTACAGTCAAGGTCTCATTTAGATCCTTACACAGGGAAGGGAGTAGTGGGGGGAGCACATTCAAGCACTGTTAGCAAACATCTGTGCTGTATCTGCAGCAGCTCCCAGTCCCTGTGTTGCAACAAGTGAGATGTTTCAAAAAGCTGTGCTCTGCTGGCTATTCACATGAAATACATAAGATTGTGTGGCTTTTTTTTGAAGCTGTCTCAGGGCATTTGCCTGTGCTCACATAATTTAGGGGGATGTTCATATAAACTTTTCTTAGCGCTGATTTTGAAACTTGCTCTCTTATATAGATAAGTAGTTGCTGCACATTCTTGTTCGTGTGGGATGCTGATATTTTTTATGTGCAAATAATTCAATCTTATCTTTCTTTGTCAGATTTTACATGCTTTTAATTCAGGGTTTGCAGATAGCAGATTTCGTTTGCCACCCCGTTCTTGCCAGTGTTATTCTCAACTCCCCTCCTCTGTTCTGCTGTGACCTGAAAGGGATTGATGTCGTGGTTCCTTATTTCATTTCAGCTCTTGAAACTATTTTACCTGACAGGTAAATTGCTGTTTCCCTATAGATATTATCAGAAGTGTGGGGAGGTGTTTATCTTCTGGGGTTTCTGTCATTCCTGAATAGTTTTCACTGAAGGAATTCTGTAGTGTGGGCCCCATACTGTGTATGTATTTCATACATTTAAGTTAATGCAATTATCTTTAAAGCAATAACAGTGCTTTTTAAAAAATGAAATATTTGAGTTATCTAAATATTCATTATTGGAAAGCAGTATCTACAAGATTAGGGAAAAGGAATGATTTAGCTGAAATACATTTAAAGCCTACTTATTTTTAAGTAAAATTTTATAGGATGTTCATTACTGGCTGTTACTATAGTGAATTCATTTGGAGAGTAATCTTACACATCATTAAATGGAAAAATTGATAATTTAGACAGGCTGGCGAAGTTGGAGTAGGTTCTTAAACCAGAAGATATAAACTTATTTGTCAGAGCATTACAGATTTCTGCATATTTTGCTAAATAACTTAAGGCACTTAATGCTACTTTGTGTGTGCCTTCTTCACCATATGTTTTATGCATTTATACTGAATTTCATTTTGAAGTTATGCATAAACTATTGTTTATCTTCTGGGCTTAAAGGTGAGCCACTGCTTCTTTTAGATTGGTCTTACAAGTAGAAGAATTTGCTAGTGGCTACTGAAGGAAGTTGATCTATTTTCAAGCAGATTGTATTTTATACAATATGCACACGAGCATATTCTGTGGATCCCTCATAATGCTGGGTTGGTTTGAGTTGTTGTAAGCAAGTAGAGGCTTGTGAATGAAACTTCCTGCTTTGAAAATGCAGTATATGAATAATACTTTCATCTGCTTACTGCTTCTGTGTTCAGTACAAAATACTTAGCAAATGATGGTTCCTGCATGAATTAATTGTTTCATTGCGACTGTTACAAAATAAGAATCCTGAAGCTAGAAAGAAACAGCTACATTGTATACTGCAAATTGTTTAAGACCAATGGATGGCTTTATATTTAATTTTCACTTAGTTAAATTTGGTTCCAAATTCCTGTGAAAAGTTGATTAATTGTATGATGCTTTGATTTGCAGAGAACTCTCAAAGTTTAAAATCTATGTAAACCCCACAGAGCTAAGAAGAGCTTCAATTAACATCTTGCTGTCTTTGTTGCCTCTCCCTCATCATTTTGGAACCATAAAATCTGAGGTAATAAACTTACAGCTTTCTGTTGCATTTCAAGTTTTGTTTTCCTGGTTGTTTTGGAGTGGCATTTGGATGAGTTGTGGTATTCTTCTGTTTAGCACGGAAACGCTTGCATTGTAACAGTAAGACTATACTACATGTTGACGGTAGCAATGTGTGCTGCCGATGTTGACTTTTGAAACCAATGCCATGCTGGTATGTTTAGTGTAAGTATGGAATTGATCTCTACTGAAATGAATTTATTTTTCCTTCAGGTTGTCCTGGAAGGGAAATTCAGCAATGATGACAGCTCAACATATGATAAGCCAGTAACCTTTCTCTCCTTGAAGCTGAGGCTTGTGAATATACTTATAGGAGCTTTGCAAACTGAAACAGATCCCAACAACACTCAAATGATACTAGGTAATTTCAACATTTTTAATTTATCAGTTCTGTTATGGAAGTGTCTTTCTTAATCTCTTCTGGAATAATTAAATAATATGAGTAATTATTCATGTGTTGCTTTGCAAGAAAAAGAGGTGAAGTTCCTAGCAGGTGATCTTCTGTATAATCTCCCTCCATACTATGACAACATCTTTAAAAACCTCACATTTTTGTTAAAGTAATGTGTCTCTCTCCTCATAAATGTAGAATGGTACTTGAAAAGTAAAGATAGAACTAGAGCATGTTCTAGCAGGAAAAGTCAGTCCATAACTAGGAATGGAAATAGGAAAAAATGTTGTTTTAATATTGGTAAGAATTCTTGACTAATGGATTATAGGGAACATTTCAGTTTTTGGTGTGATTAAGCCTAGAAACAAATTGAAACTCCAACACTGGCAGAATACAAATGATATTTGTTTAGTACTGTGTAAATCCTCGCACAAAAGCTTCAGAATAGAGTCTGGAGATGCATCATGGTTTGGCAACAAACTGTTCTTTGAGGTAACGGATGTATTAACATGTGAATACTTAGAAAGTAAGTAGAAGCTGAAATCTTGAATAGAACATAATCTTTTAAGTTGGATGTATTTAGAGATGAGTAAAAATTTAGTTGCCTTAGGTTTTTTCCCTGATTTGTTTCCTTCTCATTATATAGAGGTACCTTTTTTCCACATTACGGTGTCCTTGTCCCTCAAAATAATTATCATACCATTTTCCTTTTGACTGCTTAAAAAGCAAACAGATTTGCACTTGGTAGGTATCAGGCTTTGTTCTGGAACACAGAGAGCCTATCTGACTAATAGGAGAGGGAGGAAAAAAAGCATAAGCATTGAAGTGAATGGAAACAAATCCAGTCTGCAAAGTCTTTCTGAAAGCTTCCTTTCGGGGGTTGAAACCATTCCTTTACTAGCAGAAGACTAGGGGAGAATAATTTGGAAGAATGATTTGCAGCCAGTGCTGGTGAAGGGTTGAGGATGTGTGTGGTTTCAAAGTGCTCCTCCAAGGGAGACTCATGGGGCACCAGCGCACGGGTGGTTGTGTCGGGTCAGGGAGCGCGGTGTGATGTTCTGTGAAATCCTACCCATGAGTTCCTATACCCTTCTGCTGCAAGTTGATGCCTTCATCCAGCTGGGCAGGTCCTCTGCCTGGGATGGTTTAACCATTACCTGGCTGAGAAACCTTACTGCGCTGTTTCCCCTGTTTTTGTATGGTTAAACTCCTGTTTCTGTATGTGAAGTTATGTCCTGCTGGCTTTGGTTGGAGAGGATTCATGAATCTCCAGGTTAGCCAGAGGTTCTTGCATGTGCCACCACCTTCTAAACAAAATCGGTGTTTATTTCCAGCTGCTCATTAAATATTTGTCAATGGCTGGTGCATTTCTCTTCACATAGCAACTGGTGTTTTCCTAAACACTCACTGCTAGGTTGGGAGAAAAAAAATTGATGCACTACTTGACATAAGGCATCCCGAAGGCATCAGCAATTTTAATTTCACTGTGTCTTACGCTGTTTGTAGTTCTCTCTCCCAGGCTGGATTTTTCTGTCTACCTGCTGGCTAATTTGAATGCAGTGCGGTTGGTTATGCCTGTACTGAGAGCTTCAACTTCTTCAGTACAGTATTTTGGGCATCAGTGGAAAAAAAGGCACAAAAATGGGATCATGGGGAGATCACTTCTAGGTAGAGAGAGTTTTGGTATATCCTGCCTCAGATTGTGCACTGGCTTCCTGATTTAGGAAATTGGTTTTATGTTTTAGCCAAATTGAAATGAAAGTCAAATTTAATTTGATAATCTATGGTTTTGGAGAGCTGCGATGCAAACATTGGCCTAGATTTTGGGCAAAAACATTTCTATAAAAATACCTGTGCTACAGCAGATTGGAGGTTCATTTAATGGGTCCTCGATCAGTATGAGATCAGTCGTGGTCCCTTGTGTTGATGTCTTAAGGGTTGCTGGATGGACCAAACCTTCTCCACCTTGTCTTCCAAGAGGTTGCTGTCTGTACTGGCAGTCTATTAAAACTTGAAAACATGTTTTTGTTTGCCAGTTACCACCTGCCTTTTGGCTCCTAATGGCCAAATTGAGGAAGAGAGGCTGTTTGTGCCAAGCACAGAGGTTAGCCCGTACCAGTGCTGTATGTGCTTGAGATGGCTTTGGACTACACAGTGTACTTTAGCTGTCTCAGTTATCTAACAAGTGCTGTTATTTTACTCACAGAATCAGTAAATCTCTTTAAATGTAACCGGAGTTTTTAAATGAGCACAATCTGATGGGAGACAGGGAAAGATTCCAACCCTTCTGTGAAACAAAAATCCTTCTGAACTGAGGAATTTAAGAAACCTATGTTCAAAGCATTTTTAAAATAGCTGACAGCATTCTCTATCTCACCTCTCATCTGCATCAAATTGCTAAGCCCTGAAGCAAATCCTTGTGTTTTATAAAACTCTTATAAAAACTCTTTATAAAACAGGATGGAGATCCTGTATGCTAGACTTTCAATGCTTCTCTACGTTTTAGCCATGACTATTCTACTGTGGTCTTCAGTTACCTTCTTGTATCTAATTCTTCAGGTGCAATGTTGAATATTGTTCAAGATTCGGCACTGTTAGAAGCCATTGGCTGTCAGATGGAAACGGTAAGATTTTTTGTTTGTTTGTTTATGAAGTTACTGCTTCAGAAAGAATGTAATTCATTTTATCTGCTGTGTTAAGATGTTCAGTTAGCTCCCTGAGGTCTGATGCTATTTCTCCCCTGTATCTGAGAGTATCTTCTGGTATAGAGAATTCTACTCGGAAAATCTTCTCATCACTTAAAACTGACTTTCAATTTGCAGAATGGTGGAGAAAATAACCTCTTCAAAAGCCACAGTCGTACTAACAGTGGCATTAGCACTGCAAGTGGAGGTAGTACGGAGCCTACAACACCAGATAGCGAACGACCAGCACAAGCCCTTCTAAGGGATTATGGTAAGGATAGCTCTTTTGAAAAAAATGTGTCATTATATCACAAGTTGATTTTTTTTTCCCTTGTGTAGTTCTGGCTAATACATTAATGTGCATGGGTGTTTTGAACCCAAGGTGGATAGCTCCTTTGTTTATTGCTGATTTGATCTTGTATGTGCCCATATGTGGTGCTCATGTGTGCTGGTTGGTTTTGTGTTAGCTGGTTTTTAATCCTACCAAGAGACTCACCCATTAACGTTTTTAAAGTAATAACATAAAAACTTATGGAAAAAGTGTTTGCAGACTGTTTTACTTTATCGTATGTTTTCAAGATGTTTAGTTTTTATGAACAGTAATAGGATGAATGAACAGCAGGTGTAAATTAACTGCTTCATTCATTTTGGTAGCATTCCAAATGCTTACCTGAGTCTTGTAGCACCTTTTCTTAAACTGTTTTTAAAGACCGTTTGGGGGACTCCTGTTTTGATAGAACAAGCAGAATGCTTCCAATGTGTCATTTGTTATAACAAAAATTTTTCAATTAACATTAGTTTGTTATGTCTTGTACTGTGCATTTTTTTGAATCTTTGTAATAAAATTCACGTTCTACTAAACCTTCGTGTGGTAAGCTAGCTGAACATGGAGATTCTGGAATTTCATTTGCTCCTTTGGTCTTTAGCAATGTAATTGATGTTAGCCAAGTTAATGTGAGAACAGGCCACCTTGTAGGCTAGGTAGAAAACACTGTTCTCACCAGACAAAGGTGTTTCTTTCCTCTAGTTTTCAAAATAAGAAGAGGGAGATTAGTGGGAGAGATTTTAGTATATTCACATAGAAATGTTAGATACAGGGATTCACATAAGCATATTAGTACTTTCTCAAAGGATTTGTCTGAAATGATTGAAGTGCTAGTTTTTACCACGCAACTTGAATTACATGGTTAATTCATATGTGTTTTCATTGACAAGTGCTCTTGGCACTCACTGTAAAATATCCATGTATAAGGTTAAAAAAATTATCTTTTAAGTAATTGAGTTATTGGCTTTTCAAACCATGGCATAACTTGAAAGATATTTTTGTAATATTTTGATCCCAAACTTGTTGGCATTATTGATTCATTTTACTGGATTTTTTAAAAAATTTGCTGTGCGCATGAGGTAAGGTTGTAATAAATTTATGAAACAAGTTTCTACATTTCTGCTGGATGCTTGAGGGGAAAATGGAAAACAAGATGGTTTATTTTTACTGGTTAACTGTAGCTAACATTTTAATCTGCTACTAGGGTGACAGAGAACATTGTTTCTGAAATTAATTTGCCTACTTCAGTCTTAACAAGTGTGTATGATATACTATGTATAATATTTATCTTCCTAATATTTTGAAATTAAGAACAACTATGCCTAAAAACATTTTCTATTTTTAATTTTGAGCTAGAGGTTTAGGAAAATTAAAAGTCTAGAAACAATTATATCTTTTTTTCCAGAGTGGCTTCTTTCATTATCTACACTTATATACCTAATGCAACTTCTGATAAATGTTAGGTATAGAGAGAATAAGTCACTTCTGGCTTACATATCTGAAGTTACATGTTTTCTATTAGTTCATTACTAGTGCCTAAATGTATAAGTACGGATGTCTAACATACATGACTAATGTCTAAATTCTTCTGAGTCTGCAAGACATCAGAGCAATTTAAGTGCAATAGCAAACAATACCAAAACCTGAAGCTAGCCATTCTGCTGCTGAAATGCAGCAGAGTGCCGTGATTGTCCAAAATGTCTTTAAAAGAAACAAAAACAAAATGAGATGACATGATAGTCTGAATGCATTTGTATAGTGTACTGGTGTTGTATGTAAGGGAGTTAGCCTCTGCAAGAGAGACCAAATTTCTGGATTCTGGGTTGTGTATAATTTTTTGTGCGTATCGTGGCTGCTTTAGCTTGTGCCCGTGCTTTGCTTATTGTTACTAATGCTTAGTTATTTTCCCTCCCTGTGCTATGTGGTATTGGGGTTATATCCTAGCTCTTAATACAGATACGGCTGCTGGACTACTGATACGCAGCATTCACCTGGTAACCCAAAGACTCAACTCACAGTGGAGGCAGGACATGAGTATCTCACTAGCTGCGTTGGAACTTCTGTCTGGATTGGCAAAGGTGAGAGATGCAGTTTGAGTTGCTCCAGCCTCTTCTCAAAGGGGTGATTACCGTCCTGTGCAGGTGAAAGTCATGCCACCATGCATGATGCAGACAAATGTCTGCATCTGAGTCAGTGAACGTTCTATTTGGACTTGAGAAGAAACAGTCCTCCTCTTGTAGGATTGCTTCATCTTACCATGATGCACATGCTCAGTGGCTCAAGTGAAGTGAACCCAGTAAATGCCTCTTGGCTGAAAGCGAAGCTCAGGATAGCTGGTTCAGATACATGTTGCTCTACTGTGTGATTCTGGCTGATTTTGTTGAGCTGGCTGGATGGCTCCTAATCTTTCTCATGGATTCACATGTGTCTTTTTGCTTTGTTTGAGGTTTTGGTTGTGTGGTGTTTTTTTTTTTTTTTTTTTACACTGCAGGGAATGCGTCTGACATATTAGGTTGCACAGCTGAGAAAAAAAACATGCCACTAAGTTTCCACTGGGCTTGTGACATTAGTTTTCAACCCCACTGTGAAGCACTTTATCATAGCTTGCTGGGTTAGATGTTCAGTCTGTCCATTCACTGTGTAACCAGGCTGAGAAACAAGAGTTTCTGTTGCTGTTGGTGCAGGCTGGAAATACACCAGGGTATTAAATAATTTGATTGCCCTTTTTGTAAAATATTTATTTAAATTTATTTTGTAAATTTCTGTTGGAAATAATTTACTAAGCTTAGAAAATGATAGCGTATTTCTAATGTGAAGGTGTCACCCTCTCAGGAGCTTTATCTACACACAACTCCTCAGTAGAGACCAGCTGTGCTGTTTTTCTTCACTGCTTCCCAGCTGAACCACTCTCATTTGATTTTGGCACCCTCAGCTGCAGTCCATGTTCCTCAGGTCTGAGGAGACTCACCTAGCAAATAACTGGACTAATTATCAAATTAGTAAATAGTAAATAACTAAAGCTACTAGGTTGAGGGGCCTTTTTTGGTGAAAAGTAAAAATGCCTTTTTCTGCTTGAGTGCTCTTGTTCATGATGTTTGTTAAGCAATGCTTTAGTGTATTTACAGCAGCCACCATGAACTGGTGTGACAGTTCAGCATTCCCTGACATATTCCCCTGGGGACTCGACAGATCTCTCTGAATATGCATGTTATAGGCCTTTTTTAAAGCCTGGAGTCAGCGCTGAGCCATGTTGGGCTGCATACTTCTTTTATTACTGCAGTGGCATGAGCTAAAGGATACCTTTGACAGTATTCTGCAATAAGTTCAAATATGGTTACGGGGTGGTATAGAGCACAATACAGAATCAGGGGTTCCTGTGGCTTTTGTGATTAAGCCAGGATATCTTTCTGCCCCCGCCTCAGGATTGCAGTGAGATAGGAATGTGAAAACGTATCTCTTCAAATGCCTACCCACGTTAATATTAAACATTGTAATCTTTGTATAATTATCATGCAACTAAAGTAATTCTTCTTCTGGGATATCTGGGATAGTCCTTTTTCTCTTAGTAACAAATCAAGGGAAAGAGACCACCTCTTACTGCATAGCTCCAGAGTGGAGAACCGATTCTGTTTGTGCCTTTGGAAGCCACGATTCCCAAAGCCCTTCTCAAGTTAAGTGATGCCCTGTCTTTTATCTTTTCAGCACCAAGTTACTTCTGGGACTTGGTAAATTCAAAAATCCTACTTCCTGCAAGAGTGCTGGTTCACCGACCTGCTTTTCATAAGCTAATCTTAAAGGGACTCTTTGCCATACATCTTACACTTCCAAAGGAAATGCTGCCTAGGGCTCCAAATTGTTGTCCATTCCCTTGTTGAGTACAGCTGTTTGGTTCCCTTGTTGTCACCAGCAAGACTATCCAGCTTCCTGCTTTGATATCGAGGGTGCCTCTTAAATAATGGATAAGGCTTTATATGGCATGGTCAAATGCTACACAGTAGGAAAATCCAGGTTTAACTGATCGTCCGTGTGTCAATTCACAGGCTGGGGAGAAAAGAGAGATTCAGTTATTTGGTTAGTTTTATAATGCTGATCCTTGTGCCTCAGTTTGCAAAGCTCTTCACTAACCCTTCTGGTCCAGCATCTTGCTCCCTGAAGCCCTGCTGAGCTGGGAGTGAAGCTGAGGGGTTTTTGGCAATGATTTTTTTTTTTTTCTGGCTAATCTGCTTGTCTGAGCATGGTTTTTCTTTCACTTTTCACTGATGAACATTACTGTGCTGACAAAACATGCCTAGTGGAAAAGCAGAATGGAGCCCCGTGAAAAGGAGACTTGGCAGTAAGTGGGTTCTCAGAGTTGATGGCGTTGCTGTAGCTGAAGGAGAGGTGTTTGCTGAAAATAAGTTTTGAATACTAATTTATTCAGCTTGCAATTAGTTTCTTATCAAACCATATTGGTGCCATTCTTGCTCTTGGAAACAAAGCTATACAATGTGATGGCACCTTAACGCAACATTTCTTTTAGTTTCAGTATCCATCACTGTTGAATATTTTTACCACAGTTTTTAAGCTGTAATCATAAAAGAGCTCGACTGTTTATTCCCATTTCTAAATGCTTTTAAAAACTATTTCTTCTCTGAAAGATTTTTTGGAGGAATTCTTTCCTGACAGTCTTCTCCTGCTTGCTTTATACAGGTGAAAGTGATTGTTGATTCCTCTGATCAAAAGAGAGCTATTAGTTCAGTATGCAGCTATATCGTGTACCAGTGCAGCCGGCCAGCCCCACTCCACTCCCGTGACCTTCACTCTGTGATAGTTGCAGCTTTCCAGTGCCTCTGTGTCTGGCTTACCGAGCATCCTGACATGTTGGATGAGAAGGTAAGAAACTCTGGTGTACATATTTTGAGCACCCCAAATTGTTATGCCTTTTCTCCTCAACCCATCTATTCTTCATACTTTAAAATAAACATGTTTTTGTAGTTTTCAAAAGTATACCAGGAATTTCAAAACTAGTTTACTTGGAAAATAGCTTTCAATTTTGATTTCTGCTCTTTATTCACCAAGAATATTTTTGGCTTTACAACTACCTTTCATAATTATAAGAAAGTATCTTGACCTTTCTTCTTGTGTTATGAAACTGAAGAAAAAAAAAGGAAGAAAAAAACTGAAATGGAAAAAATAGAAAATGAACAGAGAAATATGGGAAATATTGATGTATATACAGCATAGCTACCTGCTGCAGATAAACTTCACTAAAAGCTATGTCTTTTCTCATTTCCCAGCTCTTACCTGACTTAAAGCATCTTCTAGACTTAACAATGGAATTCCTTTAATGCTGATATTTTGATAATCATAGTTTGTTTCACCAAGCAATTTTCTAGAAAACGAGCAAGGCATAGCTCAATCCAAGATGGAATTTCCTTGGGAAATTTGAAGAGAACAGGAAATGAAAGACGCATGTTTCTGACCACCTATTATCATACTGTTAAAAAATAATTCCTATTTTTGTACAAGTACCTATTTTCATTGTTGATCTACTTGCAGAGAAAGCTCCATAATCTTTCTATATTTTTATATAGAATATATATGAAAATGTATATTTAAAAAAAAAGAGAAATAAAAATTGAAAACTTGCAAGCAGGGTTTTCCATAAAGATGCTTTCTGTATGCACTTTGGGCTACTGGCATGGTAGTAGGTGACCAGGAAAGGATGATTTCCCTGGATGTGGCACAGCACAGGTTTATGCAGTTACATTATGTGTTTTTGTTTTTTTTCTTTTGTAAGGGTCTACTTGTTTTTCTTCTTTTGGCTATCACTGTGCATTGGGATGGTGTTACATACTGTGCGTAGTATATACTGGACGCTTGGCAGCTCTTTCCTGAGCCATGATAGTCAGATGGGAACCTCTCATTGTGTTTGCCAAGTGTAAGGATCACACTTTCCCAGGTGCCTCACCTGACATTTACTGTGAATTTCACATGCTGATTTTACTAGCCAATACTGTAAACTCCTTCTGTAATTCTTCATAGTTGGTCTTTGCTTCTCAACCCTGATTAATTTTGCTTTGTCTGAAAACTTTCACCTTCTTCTTCACTTGTTTTTCTGCGTCAGTTGTGAATTCAAGGAACAACACAGGCCAAGGTGCAGAAGCCTGCCTGGTCTCTGGTGGTAAAAGCTGACCACTTATTTGTGTTCCATTCTTAGCCAGTTATTTATTCTTGAGAAAGCTTTCCTCACTATTCCCTCGCTTAAGCTATGAGATTGGAACTTCGGTTGTAGCAATCCAAATAATTTCAGTAAGTGATTTTGTAATGAGCAATATTTGTCAATCATACCTGTGGTCCTGCTGAGTGTTGGCCTCTTCTGCGATAGATTTACTGATGCTTTGCTGTGTACTTTTAGAATATTGTTGTTGTTCTCTTGATGAATTAGATACCATACTTTGCTTCCTTATGAAAGCTGTTGGCAATTGAAAGGTTTGGAAAAAGGTTTCTTGCAATTTTCCAGATGAGTTAATTCTTAATGTCCTTAGAAGTTAATTAAAAGTTCTGCAGATAATCTCAGAAATGCATTTATTATCTTTTTAAATATGTTTGCGTTTTTCAATTGCATTCTTAGTAGTCCTCTTGGCCATTTTGTACATATGTAATGGAATATATTGTGCATATATTCATTCAGAGTACTTTCTAGCATTAGATATAGAGGCATACAAACATAATGAGACATCTATATACAGAGAAAGTATAATCCCTATAGCAAATATGTGATCTTATTCCAACACTGTTAAAATAATCTTTTGTCTTCATCTCTGAGCTCGTATAACCGGCAGCACTTTATCTGAATCAATGGTCTATTGCTGTTTCACTGAGGTCTTTGAGACATCTGTTGGAATGCTTCTGTTTTAAGGTAGTTCCCCTTATGTTTTAGGATTGTTTAAAAGAGGTACTGGAGATTGTGGAGCTGGGCATTTCGGGAAGTAAATCCAAAAGCAGTGAACATGAGGTCAAGTACAAAGGAGATAAGGAGCCAAACCCCGCATCCATGAGAGTGAAGGATGCTGCTGAAGCTACGTTAACATGGTATGTAATTTGTCAGAGCATATTTGTTGTTTAGCATTGCCTTGTCAGAGAATGCTTTAATTAGGGGTTCCTACCTGGTGAGGTCTCTGTGACGTAGTGAGAACATCTGAAAAATCAGCCAGAAGTTCCATCTGGTTTGCCTTTTGGGCGGGGTTGTCTCGTGTTCTGCCTTTGCTGTCTTCCCCTTCCCACTACAGGTGTCCAACAGAAAAAAGGTCCCTGTGAATACTGTCTTCCTTTTCTGCCCATTCTCCTACTTGGAGAGCAAAACCTGCCTGCAGCCCCTGGTGTTCTGCTTTTGGCCAGTGCTCTCTGCAGACAGCAGTTCTTCATGTCTCCCACTTCACTGCGTCACCCTGTCCTTCCATTCCCCATTCTCCATATCCTCGGCCTGACAAGTTATGGGGAAAGTGACAGACCCTGTGTCATGCGTAATACAACACATGTAGCAGGTGTAAGTCAGTGCAGGGTGGGATGTCATTCTGCACACAGAATTGGACTTGCTTAGTGGATTTGAGAGATTCTGCTGAAAATGCAATTGCAGATGATATGTGGGTTGGGGAGAGGGAGCACAAAGAAGAAAATTGAGATTCACTCCAGAGAAGCTGAAAAGCATTGTTTTACTGGATGAATAACATGATGGCAGACAGGACAAATTAAGGATGAGTAGGATAAATATGTTTTGCAAAAAGTGATAGCTGCTTGCTTTTTTTTTATTATTATTATTCTATTTCTTAATAAAATCATTATAAACTTTGTTAGTTGTTAGTAAAAACAACTGTGTAATTACCAAGGTAAAAACAGCTACTCATTGGAACTTGTGGACAAATCTTTATTGTTGCCTGAAAGTGCCTCTTTTTGTTTAGAGGGATGAAAATACCTGTTTTCCAAGTAAAGTGAGAAGTGTGGCAGGAGGACTTCAATAAATTAATTTTTGATCTGGGTGGTGGTGTCGAGTGAAGCTCCAAATCAGGTCATATGACCTTCAGTCACTGACAGCAAACGCAAACCTCGGCTCTCATTGTTGGCTCCTGTCATAGAAGTTTTCAACTTACTATTGGGAAGATCCTGCATAATTTCTGATGATGTAAATATGTACTTTTAGGAGTCATATGTATGCCTTGCTTGTTGATGTTTAACACAGTGTGTTAAATTACGGAAGAGTATTTCCAATCATCCATAATATTATAAGAATGAACATAAAAAAGCTGTGGAATGGTACAGATTTTTGTGCTTTAAAATGTATCTTAATATCTTTGTAACCTAAGTTATAAAGTTTATAACCTAGGTTATAAAGAAATCTGTTCTGTAGGCAGACTAGTCTTCTTTGTAAGATTTCATGTACATTTTTCTGAAATTACTGCTTTTCTTTTATGACCAGCTGATGAGCTAGTGCAAATAATTGGTTTGCTGCGATAACTGTAACTGTAAGGGTAAACTGCTATGTCAAGATACAAATGAAGAATATGAGTGAAAGTCCGTGCTTTGGTGGAATAATACATCTTAATCTGTCATAACTTTTAACTTTTTTCTCATTTGCAGTATTATGCAGTTACTTGGAGCATTTCCTTCTCCCAGTGGCCCTGCTTCCCCTTGCAGCTTAGTGAATGAAACCACATTAATTAAATATTCTCGTCTACCTACCATAAACAAGCATAGCTTCCGTTACTTTGTTTTGGATAATAGTGTCATCCTCGCAATGTTGGAGCAGCCTCTGGGGAATGAACAGAGTAAGTTCAACACTTCCTATTCCCTTGTTCTTCTAGTTAAAGCTCTCTGCATGCAGCTGTAAAATAAAGGTGCTTCATCAAGTGCCTCTCTCACGTTTCAAGGGTTTATCTGTTCTGTGGGTGTGCAGTTGAGCGGAGTGTTGCTCTGGAATGAAGTGGCAGGAATAACTTTCATGTCAGTGACAGTCAAACATGTATAAACCCACCCAAATTGTTCATGCAGTTGCCTTTTATCCAGTGAGATGAAATAGTTGCAGCTGACTGCCATCTAAAGTATAGCTGATGGACAAAAGCAATACAATTACATTTTGAAAACATTCATGTTCATAAAAGAATGAAAATATTAAGAGTACAGGAGGCTTGATAGGGATTAGTGCTCAGCAAGTGGTTCACATGAGACCTTTATGCTTGCACAGTTGCTTTTACTTGCTTTAGGTCTCTTTAGGTTACTAAATGTTTCTGTGGGTACTTTCAGCTCAATTTTAGTTGCTTAGGAGCTGTTAATAGCTTTCTAGTGTGCCATCCTGTTCTATCGATGATACCTACTATAAAGGAGATCTATTACAGAGTATTGGCTTTCATAGCTGAATTTTTTTTTCTAACTTGTTTCAGCCTCGTATGCTTTGACCAAGGAGAACTTACATTAAAAAAATCTGGTATTATTTACAGGATGCTTTGAACTGAATAACTGATCCCCTTAAATCTCCCAGTGAATCTTCATGTATCAAGACATCACCTAATAACAGAATAGATGAAACTCCTCTTTTGTACTAGCTCCATTTAAGACTAATGTATGTTAGATCTGCTGACCTGCCACAGATATATTTTCCTCATCTATGGACAGGATTGAGTCTAGATACTAGTCTTGACACAGAGATTGCACAGAGCATCATAAGCTTAGATCGTGTCTACTGATACTAAGAGAAAAGTTGTTTTTTTATGAGTTGTGGTCCAGAATGCTCCAATCTCATTGGAAATCACTAAACAGATCTTGCAGAAAGTGCTCATCCTGGGAGCCATTGCCACACGTCCACCCTCAGTCTGTATTTGAGCAAATGTGTTCCTGACTAGAACAGCTTAGAACATGCCAGAACAGCTGGGCAATTCTCATCCTTGTTCTGCCTGTGCTAAATGCATTACTGAGGAATCCTGTAAAGCTATTATAATCTGAAATTAAATTAGCTTTACTTGCAGTGCAGAACTTGCTTACAAATCCCCTTTGAAATACAAGATTAATTGCAGTAAAGTGTAAGTATGTCAAATCACTTTTGAGCAGACCACTGAAGTGGATTATTATGGGGAACTGATTTGGTTTGTCTGTATGTGTGCTTATGTAAATGTGCTGCACCCTGTATGTTCTGGTATGCTGCCCATGAAATATCAGGGAAGAAATACATATCTGGTGGTGTCAATTTATGGTTTATATGCACAGAAGCTAGATACAATTACATTTAAAAGTGTTTCTTTATGGTTAAATTATTGCTCAATGAAGTATTTGCAATATATGATGACATATTATTCTTTTAACCCATGTGCTTTGCAGATGACTCTTTCCCCTCTGTCACGGTTTTGATCCGTGGGACATCTGGAAGATTTGCATGGGCCCAGCAACTCTGTCTTTTACCAAGAGGAGCTAAAGCAAATCAAAAGGTCTCTATCAAAGCCCATAAAGAAATCTTTAACTTAGAGATGTTCAGCAGAAATTCCACTAATGTGAGACAGCCCCACAGAACTGGTGATTATACATTAAGGCTGAGCCACGGGGCCTTTAGCTGTAGGTAATGTGACACATCTCTGGTGACTCTTTACAACTTGTGATTAATATTAAATATAGGCTGTGAAAGTGCTGTTGCCTTCTAGGTTTGTGTAAGGGGTTGGGGGGGGGAACTCTCCTTATTTCTTGTTTTTTGAAAGCATCTTCTGAGGTGATGGGGCAATGGACAGTGTGTTTAGTGCGTAGACATGAGTGTTGGTGCTGATTTTGTGATGTTGGGCAAAGCCCTTGCAGCAGAAGGAACAAAGCCTGGAGATACAGTATGAGATGCTGCACAGAGAACAGCTATTAACTGCAAAGCCCAATGTTGCAAAGGTGGCTGTAAAATTACTGTGAAAAAATCTATCTAGGCAGACTCTGGAATGGACAGGAACTGTGGAGGAGAAATAGCACAGTCTCATTTTAAAGTAGAATCTCTTACTGCAGTTGCCTAGTGGAGTATATCCTTCTGTTACTAAAATTTCTTTCTATTTGTAAACATCTCCAAATCTTCAAAGTCTTCACATGCCCCTCAGTAAAATAAAGGAAATAATAATGTGGCTGAAATGTGGGCCTGTCAGTCTCAGCTGTCATGTTAACATTTAGATGACTGTGGTCTCTGCAAAGCAGCCGTGGGGAAGACCCGTTGCTTGATGCCTTTGGAGCTGTGCTGTCACTGAAGCTAAAGCGTTTTGCTAAATAGTGTCAGTCCAAGTGTGTTACCTCCCACACCAAAGGAAAAGTTGCATCTTGGTTGGAGACCTTCTTACCAGTTTTAAGGGAACTTGCCCTTTTGAAGTGTACTTGCTGGTAAATAAATTTGTAAAGCAGTGCTCAAGGTGTAAAGGTCTTGCTTGGAGCTTATGCACCTGCAAACCTGCAACTAGACCTTCTGCTGCTTTCATTGGTAACTTCAGTTTTTGAATTACACAGTGTAACATAATACAGTAGCAATGTCAAAATTGTATTAAGATGGATAATGCAAGCCTTTTTGATACCACAGCAGGGCATCTCACTTCTGACCCACAGCACTGCTGCTGTTCACTTTCAGGACTTCTCAGCTTGACTTGTCGAGATCGTCACAGTCAGTAGGGTTAAAATAGAGGACTCTGAAATAGCTGTTAGCTTTGTTTAAATGCAGCTGGAATGGATTTTAACCTAAAAATAAGATGTTGGTGTGTATATTTGCCATTTTTATTGGGATTTGCAACTGCTTAGAGGTTAGATGGTAAGCAAGTTTAACAGGTACCATGATTGCAACCACCAAAAAGGGCAGAAGTGTCTTTTTTCTTTTTTTTTTAGTGTACAGTGACATTTTAAATTCAAGTCTTTTCAAGTTTAAAGTATTACTGAATTCTTTATAATGATACCTCTCATGTAAGGATTGGTAAACTTGTGGTGGGAGGGAACATTTCCCATCTATTATGATATATTGTCTAATGATGCAATGCCCTGAATAAAACTATCCCCTGCCCCTTTCTTTGTCAGACTTTCGTACCAGAAGCTCGACCAGCTCCTAAAAATGATGTTGGATTGAAATACAGTGTGAAGCACCGCCCTTTTCCTGAAGAAGTGGACAAGATCCCGTTTGTGAAAGCGGACTTGAGCATTCCTGATTTACATGAAATTGTGAATGAGGAAGTAAGTAACTTTTAGTCTTTGACTTCATTTTGCTCTTGTTTTTTGTCTGTTCGTGAATCACACATTAACTTCTTACTGTAAATGGTGTTACACTTCAGCACGACTAATTCATATTAATGGAATAATAAACTCTGTGAACAAATGAATCTGTGCATTTGCCCAGGAAGATGACAGTGCCTTCGATGTGTTCTTGGGGAGCACTGCTCAACATATTTTATTCCGGATTCTAATATCCTGATATTGCTAGGAAGCAATAACTTGTGTTTTGTTGCATCTTCTAGGGAAATGGAAAGGACATTTTTGATACCTCTTGTGGTGTGTATGTGTGTGTAAAAGTATTTTAAAGCTTCACAGTGCCAAATACTCTTTAGTTTCTGTTCATTTAAAAGGGAGAAGCTGTAGCTGATACCAGGTGCATAAATTTGCAACAGCTCTCCCATGCACACAGGGTGTTGAGACACTCACTTTGTAACCTTGCAACGTCTCATTGATGGTACTTTAGTACACATCCTGGTGGTGGAGTTGCAGCTGCTGCTGCACATGTGACTTACAGCTTTGCTAAATGATGGAGCTGTTGTGTTTTGAGAGAGGTCTTAGTAGAATTAGCATTTCATGTCTGTGCAATGTATTTCAGCTCGAAGAGCGACATGAGAAGCTGAGGAATGGCATGGCCCAGCAGATTATTTTTGAGACTTCCATAGATCAGAAAAGTGAAGAGGAGTGGCGTAAGAAGAGCTTTCCTGATCCGATCACGGAGTGTAAACCCCCACCAGCGGCACAGGAGTTCCAGACGGCACGCCTGTTTCTCTCTCACTTCGGGTTTCTGTCACTAGAGGCATTGAAGGTGACCTGATACTTCTTAGTGTTATACTAATGGCATCAGTACCCATATGGCTTGGCTTAGCAAAAGAGGAAAACTTAAGTTTCGTTAGTGGAAGATCTTTTGTCATGCCAGCTGCTGTTGTGCTGTGGCCTACTCGAATAAGGTGATGAATTTCGGTCTTCCAGGATTGAGAACAGAGTTGTGAAAGGCCATGCCTCAAGCTGAAAATGCTCTGAATAGGTGGCTCTGTCTGTATTTTTGCAGTAGGTACATAAACTATCACATTCACCTGGTTGTATTTGACATTATTCCTCCAGCTTGAGTTAGGGCTACTTTGTAAGCATTTCTAAAATACAGCTGCCATAGAAGCTCTGTTCCAGAGATTATTGTGTTGAAGTGGTTTAACAATATATAAACACTTTGGAGTACATGTTGATTGTAGAGTTTATTCTTTTTAAAGGTAAAATACCAACAGTTTATGGAGACAATCCACATCCTTAAATTGAAATTCTGCCTCTTACCTGTGGATTTGCCCTTTTATTTGTTGCATTTTCTTCCAGATAACTATCAACATTAGTAAGCAATGGAGCTCTTGCAAAAATAAATATAAAAGTGCTTACTATTTTATATATTGTTGATATATAAGATATTCATAAATATGAAACTAGATACGATGTGACTGTACACAGTCATGTGGTATTTTGAAAGTCTCTGCTGCTTTTGTTGTGGAAGAGAGTGTTCTTTTTGAGCAAAATGTTATTTCTGTTTTACTTGAAAAATACAAGTTTTCTTATTTAATGAGGATAGTTGAATGCAACAAATTTTCAGGCTTCTGCTCGCTGTTGCTCATTTATAACAAGATTATATTGGATCAGAATTTTTTGTATGGTTTTGATGTTTTTTTTTAAATGGATCATTATGAAAGCCATAAAGACCTTTTCTGATGAAAGATTTTCTTAAGCTGTTGAACTCTGTTTAATAGGAGCCTGCTAACAGTCGTCTACCTCCTCACCTGATTGCACTTGACTCTGCTCTTCCTGGTTTTTTTGATGACCTTGGCTACTTGGATTTACTACCATGTCGTCCTTTTGATACTGTTTTCATTTTCTACATGAAGGCAGGCCAGAAAACAAGCCAGGAGGTAAGTGTGGAGTGATTAGTCTATATTGTCTTGTTTCTAGTAATCCTCACGTAAGCAAAGCATCACTGCTAGTGACTAGAGCAGAGTACTGAAACCAGCGATTCCGGGCTTTGTGTTTATTTACTACATGAGCTGTAACAAACCACTGCATACCTTTTTCATTTGTAGGGTGAAATACATTATTATCTACATTTAGGATTTTTGTGAGGTCCTGATAAAACATTTTGTATGTATATTAATAAAAACATATATTTCTAGAGTTCAAAGATGCGTATCAGAAACGTGTTTCAGATTTGTTGGCTTAGTTTGTAGGGAGAGTTGCAATTTGTTCTAGCTATGTGCAATGTACAGGTAGTTTGGTTTGATTCTGATATTAAACATATGTCAAAGAAATGAAAAACTTTTTGCAAGAAAGTATTACTGCTTTGTAAGTCTTTACATTATACTATTTACATTCAAATGCGATTAGGTTAATCGGGTTAATTTGTGCAAATCTAAATCGTGATTTCTTTAGACTGTGACCTAGAAACTCACTACATTAAGAAGGCTTATGGGCTCATTAGAGATATTTCTATGGTACTTTCTCCTCATTTCTATTCATAATTGTCATACTAAAGAGTAGAAGCGTAGCTTCAAAAATAATTAGCATGTTGTTCCCTCATGTACTGTGAATGTACAATTGACAGAACACAGTAGCACCTTCCACGTCTGAGTGGAATACACCACCAATTCTTGAAGCCAGAATCAAGGTATTTGTGAGGTTTCAAGTCGAGGTTCAGAGTAGCAAGTAAACAGTCTCCAAAGTCAGCTATGTAACAAGATATACAGGGTTTGATAACTTCCAGCCTTCCAGAAATGTTATGCTCTTGCTGAGCTGGCAGAATGCTTTTTTCCTCTGATGTTTATATGCAATTATGGATTTAGACAGGTGAGATTTATTTGCAGAAATTACTTAGTCCTGCAGAGCTTGCTGGCCTTTGGAAACCCAATTAGCAGTCAGTACTGAGGGGTTTTGCCATGTCAATTTTAAAAAAAATCTTTTATATTTGAGAGATTCTGGGCATGTTTAGACAGACAGTATAAAGATGGCACTCCTGCTTCAAGATCCCTGGACATCTTACAATGATTTCTGAGCCTTCTGGGTTGTGCAAAGTCGCAGAGGCAGTCAAGCTAATAAGATACCTGTCTCTACAGCCCTGAGCTGAGTGAGAACCTGATGCTGTTTCTGTGTTTGAAAAGAAACAAAACAGAAATAAGTCAAAGGTAGTTTTCAATATTAACAATCAAGAGAGGAGGAGATCAAAGCCAAGTCATAACACTGCTTTGAGCAGAGATGGCTGCACAGTCCTACTCAGCCATCTATGTGTGTATTCCCATCCGTGTCTGTGTGTGTTCGTGCAGCTCTAACTCAGGACCTAATTCTGTTCTGCAAGGTGACTCCCACTCCTTTGACAGGGAGTGGTGGCAGCTCTATCTTTATCTGATGCTGCACAGCCCAGAATAGTGTTGTCTAACCTGAGAGTTCCTACGTTAGCCCCAAATGTTCTCCTGTGGTGATACATATTTACAGTTTAGAAGGGTCTCACAGAATTTATTTATACAGGTTAATGAAACTGCCCCCACACTTTTTATATCATGATACTTCATAACACTGAAGGTCCTTAGAATATAATCCCTCATCCTTACTTTACTGAAAGTTCCTTTTTTGAAGGGGCTCAGGTATTTACACATACATTTGTGTAAGTCTTGAACTTGCATATTTTCTGCAATTGTTGCTTTCTAAGCTACTCTTATCTCATAGAATCATAGAATATCCCGCGTTGGAAGGGACTGACAAGGATCATCGAGTACAACTCCTAGGTCCCTAAAGGGCAGCCCAAAATCAGACCGTGTGTCTGAGAGCGTTGTCCAAACGCTTCCTGAACTCTGTCAGGCTCGGTGCCGTGACCACTTCCCTGGGGAGCCTGTTCCAGTGCCCGACCATCCTCTTGGTGAAGAACCTTTTCCTGATATCTAGCCAAACCCTCCCCTGATGCAGCTTCAGGCCGTTCCCTCGGGTCCTATCGCTGGTCACCACAGAGAAGAGATCATCGCCTGCCCCTCCGTTCCCCCTCGAGAGGAAGCTGTAGACCGCGATGAGATCTCCCCTCAGGGGAAGGGAGGCTGAACAAACCAAGAAACTTCAGCCGCTCCTCATATGTCATGCTCTCTAGGCCCTTCACCATCTTAGCAGCCCTCCTTTGGACACTTTCCAACAGTTCCATATCTTTCTTATACTGTGGTGCCCAAACCTGCACACAGTACTCGAGGTGAGGCCGCATCAGCGCAGAGCAGAGCGGGACAATCCCTTCCCTCGACCGGAATTCATTCTAAACTCATTCTGAAGCATAGCTATGACTTTATTGAGCATATCAGTAATATTTCAATGCATGTTGTCTGGTCACTGCTGAATATTGTACAGGGTTTTAGGCCTGGGTGCCAGGACTGTGGGGGCACGAGGAGCCTCCTGTCTGGGAGCTTTCTTTCCAGGGCCCGTCCCTGATGGTGCAGTTTCTGCTTCAGTGGAGTCTGTGTCCCAGGGCAGAGTCCCAATACGCTGCCCCTGTACAAACAAAAAATCAAAGATGCTCTGGCCCCAAAACAAACTCCATGTGGCCAAGAAAGGAAGGGCGGATGCACTACACAGTGTTGCATCTTCCACGTATCCCCGTGGTTTGGTAGATCGAATCACAAATCATCTGTGTTTCCCTGCATGCCACTTGGTGAAGCTCTCAATTTTCACTCAGTCACGATGGGATAAGAATTGTCTTTGGATTTGGAAACATCCCGGATCTTTATGAGAAGAGGAATTAAGGTTCAAAATGAACAGTGCGGTGTGGCATTTGATTAAAGTGCATGCTCAATCCTGCTGAAAATTGTTTCTGCAAAATCTCTTTCATAATTTAAAGTTCAGTGAGGCCTGTGCCCTAAATCACTGTGTGTCATATACAGGGTAGTAGTGGTGAAATGCTTTTCTCCTATAATTTTCTCTCAGTTTAATAGTGAAACCTGTCCAGAATATTCTCTTGTTATGTCTGGTGTTAATGCAGATTCTGCACTGAACAGTTTAGTGGTTTATCCCTGATGACTGGATACATCTCAGAATTGCCATTTGTAGTAGCCTAACTGCAGGCTTCAGCAATGATGGTAGAAAGCCAAGTTGACAGGACAGCAGGACATTGCCAAGCAGGATGGATGATGCTGGACAGCAGGGACTGGTGTCCATGTAGAAAGTCTGGGGTTCCAGAACAGCTCTATTTGGGCAAAACCACCTTAGTGACACAAAATTTTTAATTACAAAAACAAAGGTGGGACGAGGAGGGGAAGAGCTGCTTCCTGGAGTCTCCTGTATGTACCATGGTGCTGCTGGTTGTTTCAGATCCTGAAGAACATGGAGTCTTCCAGAATTGTTCAGCCACACTTCCTGGAGTTCTTGCTGTCTCTTGGCTGGTCTGTGGATGTGGGGAAGCACCCTGGGTGGACTGGGCACGTCTCAACAAGCTGGTCAATCAATAGCTGCAGTGATGAAGAGGGACCTGAACAAGGTAAGGCACAGTAAATGGCGTAACTTTAAATCAAAATGTTTAGTCTCCTCTAGGATAAAATTGATTTAAATTTTTTTGCTCTTGGATACCTATCTGAGCACTTGCATACTTTTTTTTGGATAAACATCAACTGTGTAGTGCCAGGAGTTGGACTCGAAGATCCTTATGGGTCCCTTCCAACTCAGGATATTCTGTGATTATATGATTTACTAGAAAGGAATCTGTTAACAGATTAAGCTTCAAGCCAAAGTGAGGAAAAGTAATGTCTGTGTTTGTTGTTGGGAGGAAGTAGGCTCAGCAAGAAACACCTGTATTCCATACTTTTAGCAGACTTGGTGAGTCTTAATATATAATCCAAAACCAGTTTTCAGCTGAAATTGGATACAGATTATAGTGTGCATCAGCAGGCATGCTTGAAATATTGTGTGATTTTAGTGCTCTGTAAATAGATTAATATGAGATGTTGACAACTAAGTTAGTCGTAATCATGCTTGGTAGTAAGTAATGAAAACAAGCCGCTGTTTGTAGGTCACTGAGGCTGGAGCCCACACACAGCTCTTCTCCTGTCCTGCTTAATTTACTCTGCTTTTTTCCACTACAGTAACTCCTCCTCTGGGCTTGTCTTATACTGTGATCAACTAAAGGCTTTTCTGAATAAAACTACAAATGATAGAAGGTTTGAAATGTTGGGGAGAGGTTAAGAGAACAGAGGCCTGGCTTTCTCAGAACAAGTCGGGAGAGCTTACAAAATGGCCAGGGCTTGGTTTAATATTTCTTTGAGGACAGGGTCGTTATATTTTACTCTGAGGCAGAGCCCTCTCCCTTCCTTTTGTGGTTGGATTTGTCTGTACAGCTGCACAGATGACAGTGCCCTGAATTAGTGAGGTAAGCTGTCTTAATGTGTGCTTTTTAACTTGGATGTTAAAAGTTAACTTTTAAGTTCAGCTATTTGGATTAAATCGTAGACCACCAAAAAGATGAATTAATTCAGCAAATTGGTGGAAGAAAGAACAGAAAAATCAATCAGGAATGGGAGTGAAGGAGGGCTGCTTCTATTTGGCTCTGCTGCTGGGAAAAAATCCATAGGTAGAGTTACACATTTAAATCTAGTGCTTCAGATTTTTAGCTATTGCTTGCTAGACTTGGACAAACTTGTGAAGATTGTTTGCTTAGTTTTTTTTCCCCACTCTTTGCTGTGGCTGATGCTATTTGTTTTGTTAAATGTGTTTTCTCTTTGTGGATGGCTCTGATTAAAACAAAAAACACACCAACAAACAAACAAATGAAAAACAAACAGGAACCTAAAGAGCTTCCAGTGAGATGTGATTAAAATAAACGCACAAGCATATGTTTTGTTTTTGTTTCCCCACACCCCCCAAGGGCAAAGAAGTTCTTAAGCAATTGGATTTGGGTTGAGGTGCTGCTCCCTGAGAGCAGGGGGTTTGAGAGATGCAGGAATGCTTCCCTGATGGTAAAGCATGGCTCAGAGGTTCCTGCATGCCTCAGGCCACCTCTTTGTGTCAGTGTGCTGAATTTCTCTGCTCCACTGGTTTTGCTGAAGCAGCTATTCCAGGAGCTCTTCTGTAAACTGGCTCAGAGAAATCAGCTTAAAGCCCTTGCTATTCTTTCTGGAGGAGGTATGGGGAACAAAAAAATCCTCACCTCGAGTCCTGTGTTCAGTTTTGGACCCCTCACTCCAGGAAGGACATCGAGGTGCTGGAGCGGGTCCAGAGAAGGGCAACAAAGCTGGTGAGGGGTCTGGAGAACAAGTCTTATGAGGAGCAGCTGAGGGAGCTGGGGTTGTTTAGCCTGGAGAAGAGGAGGCTCAGGGGTGACCTTATCACTCNCACTGAAAGGGTTGTGAGACACTGGAACAGGCTGCCTAGGGAAGTGGTTGAGTCACCATCCCTGGAGGTATTCAAAAAACGTGTAGATGTGGAGCTTAGTGATATGGTTTAACGGTGGACTCGGTAGTGTTAGGTTATAGGTTGGACTGGATGATCTTGGAAGTCTTTTCCAACTTAAATGATTCTGTGATTCTGTGAAAAGGTGGTTTTGGTAATTTACTTATAGCATGGCTCCGTCAAAGAATTGTTTGCTCTTTCTACTATGATGGCCTGGTGTATTGGCCAACTGTGATGTGGGAATAAACAGGGGCTGAGAACTAGAAGCTTTCTTATATTAGCTTTGATTCAAGAGTGTCTTTTTCTAACTAGATATATAGAGGAGAATCTATAGAAATTGGCTTAAATTCCAAAATAGTGACAGGCTGAAGCTATAGATGTAAGCTGCTTTTGGAAATTTAACGACAAACTGAATGATGTCTGTGTTAGAGGGAATGGGTAGAAATACCTACTGGATGAATGCTCGTGGCAGATGCTTACTTAGTGACTACTTCTCAGACTTCTGAATCCAAGGCAAATATGATATATAGTAAGTATAATTGAAATATATTCAAAATAAAACCTCTTTCCAACCCAAAATGCTATTTCCTTCAAGATATCAAAAGAATTTTATTTGAGAGTGGTTGTTAGCCATGAAAATCAACTGTGAAATCTTCTCATTTTAAAATGAGACTTGCATTAATTTTTCTCATTGTATTTGAAGGTCTTCTCCTGAGAAGTGCACAGAGAGGTAAAACTTCCTTTTGACTTAACTTTCCGTTTGTGTCTGTTTCAGATGATGTAATTATTTCAGAAGATGTTGGGGCAAGTATCTTCAATGGGCAGAAGAAGGTGCTCTATTATGCTGATGCCCTGACAGAAATAGCTTTTGTTGTCCCATCACCAGTGGAGTCCCTAAGTAAGATCGTTTTGTGCATGCTGTTTAGAGAGAAAAAAAAAAAACAAAAAAACAAAAGAACAAAAACAAAACAAACAAGCAAAACAACACAGGAGAGCATTTTTTTTTTCTGGAGAGCTTTGTCAGAAGCAGAAACCAAATAAGCAAACTAGTAGTGTGGATAGCAAGATCATTGTCAGAAAACTACTGATGTTTTGATTTAAATATCCTAATCCTTAAACTCCTTCTAAGGCAGTATCTGTTCTGTGCCCCTTGGTTTTCTCAGCCTAAGCTTCAGTATATACCCAGGTTTGCGTGGCAGTATCTGTTTGCCTGGGTGTGTTTGGTTGGACACATGAGTTTGCCCTGCAGTCATGATGTTGTAAAAATGTACTCATCCCCGCTAATGAGTTCAGAGCAGTTCAGCTGGTGATGCCTTGTTTTCCTCTCTCCGTTCTTGATGACATGCTCCTGCAATTCATGGAGGAGCATGTGCCTAATTGCTGCGTAGATGAGCAAGAGCTTTCATGAAGTCTTTGGAACCAGTGTGCAGAAGGTTGTTGTGAGGAAGTTATATCCATGGGAAGGAAGACACGGTGTTGTGTAGGAAACCATGCAATCAGATGGGACACTTCTAAATCCATAGGGAGTGCTTTAATTGCAGTCAGTTTCTGGAATAACTGGCAGTTGTCCAATGCTGAACTCTCTTCCTAATTTCAAGCTCTATTTTGACTTGACTGTATATCCATGTATATACAGTTTCAAAAACTTTACCTTTTTTAGTTTCAAAACTGTACATATGATGACAACTTAGGTTTTTTGGCAGGAGAAAAGTCAAAATTCACTTTTCTTTTGGCTTACAGCTGATTCACTGGAAAGCAATGTCTCTGACCAAGAAAGTGACTCTAACATGGATCTATTGCCAGGAATATTAAAACAGCCGTCTTTGACACTTGAACTCTTCCCCAATCATACAGACAATCTTAATCCTTCTCAGCGGGTAAGGCAAAACTGAAAAATGGCATTCTTTTGTTTTGTTTTGAAGAAGCACACTGGCAATGCTACAGCATTTTTGATAGTACATGATTCAGTTTCCTAGCATTTGGAGACTAGTTAATCTTTAACAGCAGCTTCAGTCCTGCTGGCATTTGCACCTGCAGTAGGAGATTGCTAGATTACATTAATTATATATAAATTAATGTAAATTAAACATACTAACTAGGAACATCCTGCATACTAGAATTTCGAAGTGCATCCAGGAAAAAATATATACAGTATTTACAAAGTAATTCAGACTCCAATCCATGCTTGGAAATTTAGGATGGAATGACATGAAGACTTTTCATACCTAGCCAGTTTAAAATAGCATGTGTCTGTTGTGGCTGAATTATACAAAAGCAACTTCACATTTGGTGGTAGCAAAGCAGAAAACCATGAACTGCTGTAACAGTTAAAGAATTTACAACTGCTTATTTCTTGTATAAAATTCACTTCCAAATGTACTTAGTTATTGATTTAGGATCTTTGAGAATGTTAACAAAAAGTTGAATGAGCTTTTAAGATCATTAAATGATGAATCTAAATAACTGCAGTTGCCTGGATGCATTTTTATTGGACTTACTGCAGAAAATGACTATTAGTATAAACACAGTAAAACTGGGGACAAATGAATTTGAATGGAAGGCAGGAACCTCAGTTTAGATCACTGGATTGGGTAGGGAAATGAGCAAGGAAAAGCACGTTTCCTTGGGCAGTGAGCAGATTTGCTGTGAAATATTGAAATAATAATGAGAATATCGTAAAACACTGCCATGATGGACGCACTGGGTCTTCCACAACAGCATGGGAATACAGCAGTGCACGTGCATGTCCCCTGGGAACATGGAGCAATTGAATTGAGTGCAGCTTCGATATGTGCAACAAAGCTGGGAAATAAAAATTAATTGACATTGTTTTCAATGTCTAAAGAAATAAGAGGCTTTTCTCTCATTTATGTTGAATATAAGTATTGTGGAGACCCAAATTACTGCTTCTAAGTGGGTAGTTCCACTGCAGCAGCCCCATCTTAATCATTGGCAGAGGTTGTACCTGTCTGAGATCTGAAAGACTAAGGAGCAACTGTGGAGATGCTGTAGATAAATTACTGGTCTTCTAATGTTTGCAAATGCTGTTTTTCCCTTGTGTTCAAAACAGCTCAGTCCTACTTCCAGATCCAAGAGGGTGCCTCAGGGCCGGACCATTCCGCCAATGGGACCTGAAACCAAAGTGTATGTGGTCTGGGTTGAACGTTATGATGATATAGGTGCGTAGAATTCTTATTGTTCGTTAATGTAGCAACAGAACAGAAAACAGAGGAAAAACTCAGTTCTGTTCCTCTATTAAAGAATGCTAAATCCTTATTAATTTCTGTAACTGACACTTAAGATTCTAAAACTGTTCTTTGATGTTTAAGTGATGGTCTATGGGGTGTAAATGAATTGCTGGATGTAGGTCTGGAGATTATTTTAGCTCTGGCAGTATATGTGGAATGCCCTCATGCTCCTTCTCCTTAAGCTTAATGTATAAGGCTAGTGTGCACCCCCATTCCTGAGTTCTTCTCAGCTGCTGTCTACTCAGAATGGAACTGTTATTCTTTCTTTAGAAAAATGGCTTTCTGACACTAGTTTTGCTTTTGATCTGCTGGTTCTGTGCTGAGGGGATCATAGCTTCCTTGGTTTGATGGTACCTTTGACACTTCCTACTTTGATCTGTCTTGTGGGAGGGCTCATTTACTCTGTGCTCAGGGTGCCAGTTTGGATGATGCCTTGCAGTACAGTTTCCTTTCTGCATGCCGTTGTTCAGGCAGTGTCCTGCTCCTCACGCTAAATTAGTGCTCTTTGGGTTGTTGTTTCTTCCCTGACTCTGGATACTGGATAACCTGGGAGAGACCCAGCTTTGTCCATCCTGTTATAGCCATAGCATGGACAGTGGTGGACGGCTGTCCCCCAGGCTTGAGGAGTCCTTTGTCCCCAAGAGTTTCTGCATGCTGGTTCTAAGCCATGGGCCAGGTTTTAGTGTGATGTGAGAGCCTGTCTGTACTGGCCTAGTCTGGTAGTGTCTGTAACACTGCCAGCAACAGATACCCTGTTTTATGTTGTTTATTCTGCATTTGATTTCTAATCCTGGTTCCCAGTTTAGCAGTAAGGGTGGACCTTAATTAAACTCTTAGCTCCTCCCAGAAGAAAGCAACCAAGAGAGTGCAAGAGATCAGAGGAAGCTTCCCATAAATTGCAGGTGTAAATTCTTTCTTTTCCTACCCAGGTCTCTGGCACAAAGATTTTCTTGTCCACAGCACATGCTGCAGAGCTTTGCCTGGGATCAGGATACACACATCAATTTCTGCAGCATCTCTTCCTTATCCAGACATGGGTCCGGAGGGTGTTCCCTTAGCTCCAGGAGTCCCTCAACCACTTCAGTTCCTGAGCTGGTATCCCTGACCCACTTCCTTCGTGGGTGGCAGCTAAAGCCAGCTCACTGGAGAGGCAGTGACTGTGCTACACATGCATGTTTCTGCTCAGCTGCTTCTTTCAGCAGCCGTGGGAATCTGCCAGAGCTGTGGGCCTGAAGATGAAAAAATGAGTCTGTGAGCCTCAGTAAGCTTGGCAGTTGGGTGAGTGGGGGGAGCTCTTAAAAGTTTCTCCTAGCCCAGAGGCTTTGCTTTATGCTTCTTATGTTCTTGGCTTTTGCCTTATGCCGTCTTTGTATCTGGACAGAGGAAAAACTGACACTTTGTAGTCTAGGCTATCACCCCTGTACCAACTGCCGGTCCTCCCTGTTGCTCCATCTCAAAATACTCCTGTGGCCCCTCCATGGTCTCGCTCTGCTAGATCCAGGTTTTGTGTGCACTAAACACCACAGTTATGATGGCAGAAAGTATTTTCAGGTCTTACGCTTTTTTTGCTAGAAGAGGCATTTGCACTATCCTGCTGTCTGAACTGTACTTGCGAATGACTTTTTTTTAACCTCTCTCTAAGCTTCAGCCCCTAAACAAATGGATGGGAAGTGTCACATCCCATTCCAGGGATCCAAGTTCTTATTTATTCCTTCTGCACCTTCATTATCCAGGGACTTGTTACCAAGTGTAAGGCAGCAGAGTGGTAGGTTATGGTGAGGATTTGCAGAGAACAATGCTGTCTTTGCCAGAGCAAATTGTTATTCCCATGGGGGGTGCTCAAAGGAACTACAGATGTGAGCAGTGGTATCATTTGAAATTTCCAGCACTGTTTTTGAGGCTGATTACTTACAGATGGGAAAAGAAGCTACTGAATAATAATTTGAAAGCTTTTGTTGTGATTGTGCAACACTTCATCTCCTTCCTGCTTCCACTGTTCTTCTGGAGATTTTGACCTTTGGGATTAAGAGAATTGAGGGTCTGGGACATGTGTTACCTAATCTGTTGAGCACTGGATGAATGAGGTGTGTATATATATACTCCATGTACAGTTTATGCTTGAAACAGACAAAAAGTTTTTGCATCACCTGTGTTGCCAGAACATCCGTGGTATAAATGCTTGAGGATTGCATCATTTTAACTGGTGATAACTAATCTTTCTTGGTACAAAACAAACAAACAAACAAAAAAAAACAATAGTTAAACTTTATTCCATGCATCATTTTCTTACAGAAAACTTCCCCCTCCCTGATCTGGTGTCTGAGACTAGCACTGGTGTAGAAACTACAGCCAACAGTAGCACTTCCCTAAGGTAAGACTACTCTTATTTTCATTATTTTTTTTGATTCTTGCAGACAATGGTCTAGGCTGCACTTCAGAAGAAGTCATAACTGAATTTAGTTACATTCTTCAGCTTTCACAGACAACCCACAAAACTGTAGATAATCTTGTTAAAAAGGCAGATGAGTTCCTTCAGAGGATTTTTTTTCTGTTGAAAAAAAAAATGAAAGGGTTTTTCATATTGCTGGCGTTTAAACATAAATTAAGGAATAGAATATGTGTAGTTTTATTCTTGTGTCTGTGATCAGTATCCCTCCTGATTTACTCCCTTTTGAGGTAGTTAATGCTGCATACATGTCATGAGGCTTAAAGCCCTACCTGCAGGACTTTGAAATTCTGTGGTGACAGAAGATCACAGAAACGGTGTAGTTGATATAACCGTCCTTAGGTCCAGAGAATGCACACAGGAATCCTGCTGGTTTAGCCACAAGACATTTTTAGCATCCTTTTAACACTTAATCTGTGAATGAGAAATGACCACTTCAATTGAAACACTGCTGTAGAACTGATTTAACAGCTATATATTTTTCCTTAAGATCTACCATTCCTGAGAAAGAAGTTCCTGTGATCTTCATCCATCCTTTAAACACTGGCTTATTCAGGATAAAACTACAAGGAGCAACTGGGAAATTCAACATGGTTATCCCACTGGTGGATGGAATGATAGTCAGTAGGAGAGCTCTTGGTAAGCTAAAGATGTTGAGGAACACCATGTATTTTTTTTTTCCTTGGAGGCATTTCATTGACTGGTCTGATCCTTCTCGTTTGGCCACCGCTAACTCTGGCATCACAGAGCACTGCAGATACCCTGCCCGCAATATTTTTGCTTGTACTCCTTCACAAAAAGTAAATACAAAAGGAGCGTTAATTCCAGTTTATGTTCATGCTATATGTTTCCTTTTTCTGTTACCTTGTTACTGTGAAATCTGGCTAATCGCAGCAATTTAATGTAGATCTGAGTGAAGGAAAGCTCAGGTGACTGTGGCGTGTGGGTAATAATATATCTGCAAAATGCACAGTGTGGAATTTTCATTGGAAGAAGTAGTGGACATGACAGCACATCTTTATTTTGTTCTTTTTGCAGCAACAGTAGAAGCAGGAACAGCAGAGGGAGCAGGTGTTTAGCAGTTAGCTGACAGCATTGCTCAGTTGACTGAGTTGTGGGATAGAGCTCTGCTCTAGCTGTAGGAGTCAGGTGAGGGCTTGGAAGTAGTGATGGTGGAAGGAAAAGGTGTAGTTTAGATGGGAGAGATCAGAAATGTGGCCCCAGTGTTTATCACTGGGGGCCAAGATGCTGGTGTTACTTGACTACCAGAGGGTAGTGCTGAAATTTGGACTGTACTGACATGCTGTGTTGGTTCCTTATGTTTTAGAAACAGGATTGCAATTAACAGCCGCAGCGATTGGCAGGCCTGTGTTAACGGGTGCATGTGTGCTGTCCACCTTCTGCTGTGTTCCTGGGTGTATTAATGACTCGATCTTGGGTATCTGTGCTATTATAAATTCAGTAACTGGAAATCTCACTCCAGTAAGAGCTATTCCTAGGGCAGAGTGGAACGAATAAACTCACATTAGGGTACTTGCACATAACCATAAAACTAATGTTGTAGGGATCTGCAGAGGGTGACTTCCAGGTTCTGATGTTGCACGTCGTTCAGTGATGGAGAAATTGAAGCCAGACTGGGCCTTCAAATAAAATTTGTGAATTCAGCTGATGACAACGGCTTGTACTAATAAAGAATCAGGTGTGTTTTCCTAGGGTTATGCTGTTTTTTCAGCTGCATCAAGAGTAAAACTTAATGAAATTTGTCTGATCTCTTAGTTCAGCATATGTGGTTTGTGTTTGTCAGGAATCAGGTCCTCTAGATAAGGCAGGCAGTGTTTGTTGCTGTTTCACTGACACTTTTGTATAGGCAGAAAAGGGGTTAATGGAAGCTTTTTTAATAAAAGTTGCATATGAATTTAATTTTGGAATAAAAGAAAGTCTACTGCTGGCTTTGCCTAAATGTTAGCTCTTTGGTTCTGAATCTTCTCCTCCCTGCCGTATGCAGCAGTATGAGGTAGGGAAAGGCACTAGCCGTGGTAAAGCAGCGAGGGGCAGAGAAAACTGTTTCTAGCCACAATCCGTAGTCTTTCCTCACCCCCGTTCAGAGGGGATGGTTCTGCCGTCCCTGCTGGCGCTGTGGTAAGTTCTGTATTCTTGCCATTATCAGTGCTCGGATGGCTCCCCAGCATTACCCATTGCCACCTCAGACCCAGACAAGCTCTGTGTGCCTCGTGTGACACAGCCTCGAGCTGTCGTACTGCTCTTCTGGTGTTGGGGGGCCTGCGTTGTTTCCTTGCTTGGTCCTGAGGGACCTGTTGCAGGCAGCTGCATGGCACTGGCAAAGCAGGGAAATCTTCCTTCTCCTCCAGCTGGATTAGGGTACCACTGACTTTGTGTCTTTCTTATTTGTGTTTCACAGTAGAACAGCCTTACAAGCATGGGGACCATGATTATCTGTTACCAGCTGGTCTTTCAGAAAAGTTCTTGACTTGGTGCTGCTGAGCATCCTTCCTTAGGTTTCTAGATGGGGCAGAACCCAAAACTTAGCTGCGAAACCAGCACAGGGGCACAAGTGAATTTGTTTAAACTTGATTCCAATGTTGTTTCTTTTTCAGGTTTTTTAGTGAGGCAAACAGTTATAAATATTTGTCGGAGAAAGAGGCTGGAAAGCGATTCATACAACCCCCCACATGTCCGCCGAAAACAGAAAATAGCAGACATTGTCAATAAATACCGGAACAGGCAGCTGGAGCCAGAATTTTATACCTCGCTTTTCCAGGAGGTTGGGCTCAAGAACTGCAACCCCTAGGCCATTATCCTTCCAGGACAATTAGATCAGAGCTTGGTGGCTACAGTAATGAAAATAGTTAAATAACAACAAATTTCCTCAGCCCTCCGGAATTCAGGAAACCTTATTCTAGCACAAGTCAGCAGATACCATGTGGGAGGAATGAGAAATGAATCCAAAACATTGCAGTTGGGATGTTGACTCAATTCACCTACCCTCAAAAGATTACTGAATTCCAGTCTTCCTGGATGCTAGCAACATAATCTCTTCACCCAATCATTAATACCAGACTAATTAGGAACCGAGTCTCATTCTGTGAGAAGAAAACAATCAAAACAAAAATATCTCTGCGTATAAGTATGGAGAACAAAATACAAAAAAACCTGCCTTCAGACATCTTGCTACACCTACCTGTTAAAGGAGAAAGGAGCAGGGTTTCTCCTCTGAGGAGAGACTCTGTTTCTGAGCATTAACTATCCCCGCAAGAACTTAAGGAGAAGTTTTCAACCCCCTTTCAGAGTTCAACAGAAGATACGTCACTGCTTGTAACCAATTTGTGTACCAAAAGGAGGAAAATTGCTCAGAAACATCAGGTCATGAAATTCATAGCCAAGATGCTGTATTTTACAGTACCCTCCTTGGCTGAGCGTGACTCTATCTGCATACAGCATTTCTGTCATACTGAGAACGAACACAACCTGAAATTACCTGACTTTCAAATGTAAGTTGTTACTAGATAAGAGTTCTTGGTTACATATAAACAAGGTTATGACTTTCAGGTCTGTTGCAAAATGTCACATTTAATTTTAGTAGCTTGATTTTATTTTTTTTTTATGCAACTACTTATTTTGAAGTGTCTGTATCACCTAGTCACCGTTTCCATTAAAAGTGTAAACATCACTTGCTTTCCTTCCACTGGCTTGAAATCTGAGATTCTGGGGCTGCCTTCTGCCTGACATTTATAGCATAAGCAGTTTTTGCAGCTTCTACACTTTTCAGAAGCTTCTGTTACACAGGCTAAAACAATCCAAACAGAGAATTCAAGAACTCTTCTTTTTCTATTAATTTACCATTCCATGAAAGTCCATTTGGAGTTATAACCTAAAATTGTTTTGAAGCTACTGTGCTTCCTCATTGTCAGCAGCAGTGATTCCTTTTCACCTAGGTCAGAAGATTTCTTCCAAACTGCTGGTGTCTCCCTTGACCCTGCTCAGGTAAATACACGAATTGTTGGCTTTCATCCCCAGGTGAAACAGGCCAGTGTGGATTTAGTTCTCTTTGATCATTGGCAGTTTCTGTTCAAGCACTCTGCTTCCTCTGTGGCCACATTCCTGTCTGCCAAGCTTATAGCCGACAAGCTGTCCCCCAGGAGTAGGTTTTTGAATGAGGATGCAGAAATTACTTTAAAAAAAAAAGAAAAGAAAAAGGTAAAGGCATACTTTCCTTTTCAGACCACTCCTTTCACATATGTTCAGGACTTGAAGGTTGTGCTGGGAAAAGATGTTTACAACTACAAATTTAATATTGGGAATATAAAAGCTGCAGTGGGCATTGGCATTCTTGGGAGTGCTTTCAAGCTCCCAACGCAATCTTAACTTGTGTTGCAGTAATGAATCATCGCTGATGCTCCCGTGTAGGTGCAGTTTATGATCACTGGCAGTAGCATGTGTTTTTTTCCTTCCAATAAGTAGGTAGTATGAGAGTATGAATGTAAGCAGGAATTTGTGGAGCTCCTCAAGTTATTACAAGGTGTTTTTCAGAAGCTTTTTAATATGCATTGCAATAATGCCTGTGAGTCATTTAATTTTGATATTTCAGAGTTACTTTTTGCAACAGTTCTGACCTGAAACAGTCTTAATTGTTTCATTACAACTAATCTGCCAAGGACATACTCTGCTCCTATCTTTCCACATGTTTTTTCAGAGAGTTCATGCAAACACAGGTCCCTAAAAATATATGCACAAGGACTTCCAGGATATCAACCAAAGGGGTTTTAGGTGACGGATGTGCTTGTTGCAGAGGACAGACATACTAGCCTGTCAACTCAGGAGCTCTTGATTTTGATCCAGATGAATCTCGAGTGGAAAAATGAAACCACAGAGTGAAAACCATTGTAGAAGTAAGCATGGTGGCTGGCCCATGCCTGTGTGATGCCCCGGTTGCAAATGGCAGCAGGTGCTGCAAGTCAGCATTTGGGTTTGTTGGCAAGGCTATGAAGGGAAACTTAGCTTCATTTCTCTGGTAAACTTTTGCCAGTATCAATTTAATGCACGGACACTAAATTTACCCACATTTTATACGTACCTATTGGATCTAAATAATGGCCAAACACACTTTAGTCCACTGACTAAAAGGCATGACCAATGCATGTGTAACAAAAATAAACATACCGAGCAATCAACTGTTTGCACATCTTCAATAAATTAAAAACAAAACCCACATGCCATAGCTATGAGTGTGTGTTATATGCAAAATCATTAGTTTATATCCTAGTGAGCTGCAAAAGATACTTCTTTCAGGTACTTGGGTACAGTCAGTAACAAAGATGTGGACCTGGGGGAACCCTGGATGTGTTCTGCAAAGTCCAAGATAGCCAAATGGGCTGCCTCAAATATTACTTTTTTAAAAAAAGACCTATGCTTGGCTGGAGAATAGTTCCTAGGTCTATTTCCATGTTTCATCTAAATCATGAGTACAGCATCCACTTGGGCAGTAATAACAGTGAAAGCAATGTGACGTTTCAGAAATCTTGAAAGAAGATAACTTTTGCATGCACTGTTGCTGTTTATCCCACAGCCTGGGCGAGAAGGCATTTATAACTTGCTTAATTTGATTTGTAAAATCAGCTGTTTAATACATTACACATTAGTGGTATGACCTATCCATAAGTTTTGCTATCTGGAAAGGTGAACCTTCAAGAAAGTCACAGTTTAGTATAAACATGTTTCGATTCCAGAAATGTGTTGTCATCCCATTTGGTTTGGATGCAAGCTGCAGTAGTGAGTGCCCTTGGCAGACTCATGCCATGCAGCGTGTCTGCAAGGAGCGTCCCTCATCCCCCTGTGCGCAGAGAGGTCTCCGCTGACTTCGTAACAAAACATAAAACACCAGTCTGGGAACGAAGCCCTTGTCTGGTCAAAGTCAGTGGCCAAACTCTGCTGGCTTCAGTTAGTCCAGGATGGAGCCTTGGGCTTTTTCTCCAAAAGAGTTAGAGCAAATACGGGATTTATTTCAGTTGTGATGTTACTGTCAAGATTCCAGACTTTTGGTTTTTTTGCACCACAAACCGCTGTATTGAGTTTTCAACTTTACAACTTGCGTGGCTTGGTTTTGCGTTCTTATTCATCGAAGAGGATGAGTATCGACCACTTTCTTTGTGTGTAGTGTGACATTAGTCTAGATTTCTGCACATTGCATAGAGCTACAAAAGCTGAGTTGCAAATGTGACATAACTAAACTGAGACTTTCTCTTTTCACATAATAAGACCTTTCTGTTTGGGTTCATGATTCTGCTTTAAGTGATGGCATCCTTTTAATGGTGCAGAAAGAGGGAGGGTAACTTTGTCACCTTGTTAAACGCAGTGTTGAAATTACAGAAATTTTAGTACCTTAATAAAGACTCATTTAAAGAAATCATCTTTTCTTAGAGGTACTTTAAAAAGGCATTACAGACTTACAGCAAAGGGGGAAGGATGGTGTCTGTGAAAAATAAGGTGTCGGCAGGGACAGCAGCGTGTGCCCAACGGCTGTAGGGCAGAGCAGCACTCACTGCTGCGCTGGCTGTCCAGGCATCTCTTCCCCACAAGGTTCTGCATGCCCAGAAAGACGGGAGAACTAAATTTCAATCTAATCGACAAAATAGATGCTATTTAATGATTGCATAATTGAATGATGTCTTTGAAGGAAAACACAGACATTTTCCACATGGATTTTAGCGGGAGCAATTTGAGATGAGAATGCCAGATATCATGTGCTTCAAATCATATACAATTTATATGAATTTCTGTATGTTGCCAAGACATGATCTTTTTGTTCTTACTGTATTTTTCTGTAAATATTCCTGGCGCTAAGTTGTAAAGTAAAGGCAAAATGTAAATATGAAGATGTGAACTATGTTCCCTTGTCTCTAGTACTTTATCTCTTATTTGTTTAGGGAAGGCACACAAAGGCTTGTTTGTATTTATGCCAATTCTTTGTCCAGGAGAAACACATCAAATATTGAATGTAACACAATTAGTCCAATAAATTTTAAAGATTCTTATCTAGTAGCTTTGCAGTTTTTGATTTTTAATATTTTCCAATTCCTTTGATTGAAAATATCAACAACTAGTGATGCTTCCCAGAGCAATAGCAGACAGATGTAGTAAAATTGCTTACCCTCTACTACACAGCAGCTATGGTAACAGTGCACGAGCTTATATTTAAGGAAATCACGTTGCACCTTGATGGTGGGTGGGAGGGGAATGAAGACATGGAAACACTGCTTTTAGGGAGAGGCCTGATGCTCCTGCCATGCAAGGGTTCTCCATTTTCTCCGTGCCCTGCTCCCTATCTCAGGTCCACCTGCTATGCAGCTGGCTCTGCTGATTTAAGCTGCAGGGCTTGGAAAGTTGATGCAGTAAAGCAGTAGAGTTAAAATGCAGTGCAGAGTCCCACAAATACCATAGAAACAGCTTTTTTTTGTGCAACTTGAGGATAAAGAATTTCCAATCTCAATCACTTGCACTGGGAGAGGAGTTGGGCAGCAGGGTCCTGCATCCTGCGAAGTGAGCTTGGAAATTAGGAAAGCTCCAGGAAAGCACTGGCAGAAAGCAGGGCTGGAAGGAGGAGCCCCTGCTGCCAGCTGGCCATCCCTCAGCTTCCCGGGCGTCGGGGGAGCTCAGCACAGCTCTCCCTGACCTCCACCCTGGGCTCCCCAAGTCAGGGCTGCGGCGTTTGTTGTTGCAGGGACCTGTCTGCGCGTTTCAGTGCTTTACTCGCAGGCACCGGGCTGCAGTAACGGGGTGGTTGCCTGTGCCATGTCGGTGCGTCACTTGCGCGAGCAGCAGCTCTCAATACAAAAACCTGCCTTTGGGACACGGGCTTTTCATGAAATCCGTGCACAGACTTACCTGGGGGCTGGGACAAAAACACTGAAATGACCCTTTCAGAAACTTCAAACAGGGCAACACAAATGTGGTGGTGGTGGTGGTGGGGATTTTGTTGTTGTTTTCCTGCCCTCTCCATTTGCGTTCGCTTCAGCTGCTTCTCCCTCCCCTGGGAGCCCAGACCGCGCTGCTCTCCGGGATGCCTCCGGGAAAGCTTAGGGCAGGTCCCCCCGATCTCTGAAGGATCACAGAAATGAGGGATAAACAGTTCAGCATGTCTTTCCTTGCAGTCCTAAAGCAGAAAAGGTTTTCCATGGCTCTTTTTGAAGGTCTGGTGCTTTCTGCTTCGCCCAAGTGAAGCAAAAAGCCCCAGGCAGAGCCATCCATCCATCTCCCGTGGGGCCAGGAAACCTTTGCTGTCCTCACCATGCCATCCTGCCACTGCTCCTGGCTTCTCACTGACCAGGTGGCTTCTTTTCTGTCAGCTTTTCCCCAGTTTTAGATTTGCAGAGCACAGTTTCTGGCCACGAAGCAGCGACTGTCTCTGCTGTCACCCGAGGTTTGTAGGGACACGTGTGCACTGCTCGGTGCTCACCCACTGCGGCTGTGCCGGGAGCTGCTGCTCCTCAAAAAGCCTCTCCCTGGCTGCAGAGTGTGGGCAGGTCGCGGACATCCCAAATGTCCCCTCAGGGGCCCTCCGCGTGTGGGGTGCTGGGCAGGGAGCTGGCTTGGGTGGTCATGTTTTTAATTAACGCTCCTCCCCGTGGGGGATATTTGACACTAAGGCAGTAAACAGCCATGAAACCGCTGTAGGGTGTCAAGTTGTCATTTTGGATGCACCGCGCAGGCAGTGGCTGTAACGCTGGGAGCGAGGCGTTCAGCGGTGGAGGCAGGAGTGGCTGAGGGCACGGTGAGGGGGCTTTGGGGTCCCTGGAGGAGCAGTTGCGAGGCCACAGCACCTTTGCTGCAGGGACCTGGGAGAGACGCCTCATTCCCAGCACCCGCAGCATCCTCTTCATCGGACTAATTTCTACAAACTCACCAAACAGAACCAGGAGAAACACCACACAATGACTCTTAATCCACCTGTTTTTGTCTCCAGAGCATGTCGAATTCTGACATCAAATGGAGCCAAAAAACTGCATTAAAAATAATTCTGCAGTTTGAAGTGCAATTTAGTTATGCTTTAAGCGGGGAAAACATTACTTGCATGCTGTCGCTGAGGACCCCTCTGCCAGGAGGGACGTAGGGCAGGGGAGGACGGGGCTGCCTCGGGCTGAGCTGCTGGCTGCGGGCGTCCTTCGCTCCATGCTGCCGGGACGCCCCTGGGCTGTGCGGGTGCCACCAGGCTGTCCCCAGGCCACCCCGTGCCATCCGTGAGCTGCGCCTGTGACGCCGGGGTGTCCCCAGGCCACATGGGTGCTGATTGAGCATCCCTGAGCTGTGGTGTCGCCGTGGCAACGAGCTCCATCACCAGGCGGAGCGTTGCCACGGTGACCGGGAGCATCCCGGGGGTCCCAGCCTTGGCTCGCTCCCCGCCGCCGCGTCTTCGTGCGCTGCTGTGGGGGAAAACCCCTCGGTCCAGGCGCTGCCCCCAAAGCTGCGGCGACCCCTGGGGTGCAGTGGTGCTGGGGAGGGGGTGCTGCGAGCGGCAGGAGCCGGGCGGGTGCACGCGAGGTGTAAACCTGCTCCCTGCTGCCTGTGGGAACAGCAGTATTTTCTGCTTAATTATACATCGGGCGTCAAAACCACCTGCCCTGCAAACCAAGGCTCACCCCTGCTTTCAACCCAGCTGCAGGTGTCATGGGGAAGAGGCAATGCGAGGTGGCTCCCGTGCTCAGGGCAGGTTTTCTTGCAAAGCTTTTAGTGGGGAAGGCGGAGGCGATGCCCCAAACCCTGTTTCACGGCCAAAGGCTCCCATATGTGGTCCCAGTGGCTTTACCAATCTCACTCTCTCCATGCACCAGGCAGGAGCAGAGGGTGTTTGTGGCACCCTTGGGCTCTGCTGGAAACTCGGGGCTCAGCTGGGTCTTGTGGTGCTGCCCCCGGGCCCCCCACAGCTGGGGGGAAGGAACACGGAAGGGGACACTGCTGGGGACAGGCACAGGCCCCCCTGTGCCACTGCATCCCCACATCCCCAGCAGCATCCCTGCCGGAGCTGGGAGCCGTTATCCAGCATCACACTCCTCCTCCTCCTCCTCCTCCTCACCCCCGCTCTGGGGTGGGGGCTGCACCGAGCCGAGGGGGAGCTCAGCCGCGAGCGGGACCGAGGGGCCGGGGGCAGCCCTCAGCGGCCGCACCAAGGGGACAGGGGCCCTGTGCCGTGCCCCGCCGGGGCCAGCATCCTGCCCAGGCCCGGGTGGCTGCAGGCAGGGGCCAGGAGGTGCCGGCACGGGGGCGCGGGGCCAGGGGGCGTTGGGTCACAGGAGGCAGTTTTGGACACGCCGATGCCAACACGGGACAAGGCATGGTGTGGGGACAAGGGGAGGGGACGTCGCTAAAGCACGCCTGCCCTCCTTGAAGCAAGGGTAAGGCAGGAGCAAGGGCTGAACCCCTGACAGCCCGTGATTGAAGCCCATTTGATGACATTATTAAATGATTCTGTGCATTTTCTGCCTCTTAAAGTACTTAATATATGTGCCCGTGTGATTCATTATTATTATCTAATAAAAGATTATCTGACTCACTTTCATGTTTCTTCCAATTACAAATTGAAATTGTTCCCACTATGACCTTGCAGCTGCTAGATTTTCTAAAATTAGCCATAATGATGCATTTTACTAAGATAATTAATTATCTAAACTGAGAAAATTGAGTAGTAGAACTACTTCACATGCTGCTAATTATCTTTTATTATGTCATCTTTACATGCAAATAAAGAAATATTGTGATTATTTTAAATACTGTTTTCATTAGCTAATATACTTGTTAGCATAGCGATGGCTCGATTCTTCCTCTGCAGTAAGAGCCCTTGGGGACCTGGCTGCTTACTGACTGCAGGACTCCTGTTTTCAGTTTAAGAAAATACAGTTAAATTCAAAATCTGGTTTATTTTGTTGAACACAAAATATGCAACAGTGGTGATGGATTTTCCTAACCCTAGCAGCCTTGCAGTAATTAATGAGCGAGGGCTGGGGCGATCAGCAGCGCTTCTGGTTTGTCCCTAACACCTTCTCTAACGACCACTGGGATTTTCTGGGCTGGGTCGCGCTCGTGCCATGCGGGGTTTGCCCAGTTGTGCTGGGAGAGGAAACCACAAACTGCTGCAGAAGTGGGACAAGGCAGGCAGATGGGGTGGCACGGGAGCTGGCAGCGCCGATGGCGCTTGCAGGAGGTGAGATGGGGTCCCCAGGCTGTGCGGAGAGGGAAGGGAGGGGTGTGTGCTCCTCCAGGACTCCTCTCCATAGGAGCCCATACCCTGCTCAGGACATGTGTGGTCTCATGCTTGAGCAGCTCCACAAGTTCTACGATGAAAGGAGCACCCTGAGGGATGAGGGGAGAGCAGTGGATGCTGTCTACCTGGACGTCAGGAAGGACTTTGTCACTGTGCCCCATGTGGTCATCATAGAGAAGCTGTTGAAGTGTTGGCTGCATGGGCACGCAGTGAGGTGGGTTGAAAACCGGCTGAATGGCTGAGCCCAGGGGACAGTGACCAGTGGCACAAAGTCGGGTTGTGGAGGCCAGTAACGAGCGGAGCACCCAGAGGGTCAATACTGGGTCCAGTCCTGATCAACAGCCTCATTAATGATCTGGCTGGTGGGGCAGAGCGCACCCTCAGCAGGTTTGCAGATGATGCAAAGCTGGGAGGAGAGGCTGAGGCACCAGAGGGTCACGGTGCCATCTGGAGGGACCTGGGCAGGCTGGAGGAACGGGCTGGCAGGAACCTCCTGCAGCTCAAGAAGGGCAAGTGCCAGGTCGTGCCCCTGGGGAGGAACAAGCCCAGGCCTCAGGACGTGCTGGGGGCACCCAGCTGGGCAGCGGCTTGGCAGAGAAGGCCCTGGGGTCCTGAGGGACACCAAGTTGCCCGTGAGCCAGCAACGTGCCCTTATGGCAAAGGTGGCCAACGGTGCCCTGGACTGCATCAGGAGTGTTGCCAGCAAGTCGAGGTGCTCCTGCCCCTCTGCTCAACCCTGGTGCGTCCACACATGGAGCACTGGGTCCATTTCTGGGGCCCCCAGTGCAAGAGAGACATGGACAGACTGGAGAGAGTCCTGCCTAGACATGGTGCTGGGCAACCTGCTCTGGTGGCCCTGCTGGAGCAGGGGTGGCACCAGAGGACCTCCAGAGGTCCCTGCTAGCCTCAACCACGCGGTGATTCTGGGACAGAGGCTGCCCATGTCCCCACCACAGCTGGGGTCGGGGCTCTTGGAGATGTGATGGGTGGAGGACACAAAAGAAGAGGGGACGTGGAGGGGAGAAGAAAAACGAGGGCAATGGATGTGCAGGCCTGGGAAGGGTCTTCCTGCAGCACCAGGGCAGCGCGTGTCCCCTCCAGGCCACCACGGAGCTCGGGCACCACGGCCCGGCCATGGCCCCAGGGGAGCCCCAGCACTGGTGAGCTCCTGGCTCTGCTGGCCGGGCCCTGCAGAAAGTCTGGGCCCTGCAGAGCTGGCACTGCCGAGCGGCCGGGAGGACGGGCATCCTCAGCGCAGGCATCCTGCGCAACCCAGCGGCCTCTGGTTCTGCACTGCTGAGAAACGCAGCTGGGTCTGGGGGAAATCGTGGGCATGGAGGGTAGAGCCTGGTCCTTGGGGGCTGAGGGACGGACTGAGCCTGGGACTGCACTGACAAAACCGCACAGGACAACTGGAAAAGGTTTATTATTCAAACAGTTTATTTATGGAACTCTTAGACTATTAAACCGCTAACTATTAGACCATTAACTCTTCACTAGGTGCTTACTCCCTCTTTCTCGTATATCGTCTGCTGAGCGAGTATATTTCCAGAAGTCTCACACTATTAACGAACTCTCATGCTATTAATGAACTTCCACACTATTAACGAACCGTCACCCTATTAACGAGCTATCCAGCTCTCACCTGTCAGCCCACGACCCCCCGCTGCTGCTCTGCCCCTGTCCCTAGCAGACCCATGCTGGGTGCCAGCCCCTCGCCTGAGGCTGCCCCACTGGGGCCGCGGGTGCAACTCGGGCAGCGTGGGGCTGCCAGGGGCTGCCGGAGGGGGGGCCCGGGCAGGGCCGGAGCAGAGGAAAAGGTCAGCGGGGACATCGCCCGCTGGGGTGCGCAGGGCAGGCAGGGCAGCCCCGGCCCTGGTGGCACAGGCGGAGCGCCGGGGGCCCAGGGAGGCGCCGCGAGCTGTGGGGCAGCAACAGGAGCAGTGCCCGGGGGCAGCGGCTGGGCGCTGGGTGCTGCGCGGGGGCAGCGGGGAGGGGGCCGGAGGCTGGCGCGGGGCCCTGCCCGCTGCTGCAGCAAGGCCTGGCAGGGCGGCAGCAGCCACGCGTGAGTCTGGGGGGGCAGCACCGGCCTGGGGGGAACTTTGGCAACGCGCTTGGGGTGCGGGGACCCCACGGGTGCCGCCATCCGCGCGTCCTGCTCGGAAGCTGCTGGCAGCGGGTCCTTGTCCTGCCCCGCAGCCGCTCCGCACGCAGGCCGGGCACCTGGGCTGCTGCCGGGTGGCTTTTGGTTGGCGGGGCCTGCGGGGCAGGGGCAGCCGGGGCTCCGCTCTTCTTCTGCTTCGCCTTCTGCAGCACCTCCCCGGGACCGAGGGCGGTGGCAGGCAGAGCTGGAAATGCAAAGGAGAGTGGGAGCTGCCACCATGTCCAGACCAAAGAACACAAAGAGGGGAGAACTAAGGCTTTGAGCTGCAAAACACACGTGCATATTACATGTCCCGTTGCACTTCAGTTAGTCCATGCAGGTGAAACTTTCCCTGCTGTCGCATTGAAAAACTCGCAGAGGCCCTGCTCTTCCCAGCATTTCCACCTTGAACATTTTCTCATCCATGGCAACACAGATTCCATCATCAACCCACCAGACAAACTCAAACAGGTCGCTGTTGACAATTGTCCAGACTTCTGGGGGAAAGTTGAGAGATGAGATGTTATCGGTGTCATCAGTACTCAGAGCAGCATCCCAAGCTGCTCCTTCATCCCGTGAGGAAGACAAAGAAATGGGTTGTGATGACTCCATCAATTCGTCCAGAGAAGAAATGGTTGATGGAGAGAAGGGAGCTGGAGATGGGTCCCTTTTGAGCTCTCTTCCTGAGCTGGAACCAAAGTTCCCAGCTGCAGCCATGGCTGAGACCAGCCGGGCTCTGTCCTGCCCAACGGTGAGCAGAACCCAGCTGGCACTGACTGGGGGTTCCGACGGGAGCTGCTCCAACATCACCACGATGCCCATGCGTCATCACGGTGACCTCGCTGTGCAGCACCCAAGGCCTGGCTGGCAGCACAGGCTGAGCAGATGGTGCTGAGCAGCTCCTGGTGCTGGTCCTGCACAGCCCCAGGTGCTTGGGCTCCAGGCCCGAGCAGAAACCCACCCGCACTGAATGCTGTAGGCGACGGCAGGAGAGCACCGTGTGCCCGTTCCGTGCGGTTCTCCACTGGGCACCTCCCCACGTGCAGGATTGTCCTGACACGGGAGGACACGAAGCACGAGGGCACTGTGGGCAGAGCTGCGGGTGGGCGTTGGGGCCGGGCAAGGAGGGTCCTGGAGCTACGTGGGCACGTGGGTGTAGGGGCTGTGCGTGCTTGCGAGGGCTCTGCCTGCGAGCATGGGAGCTCTGCATGGCTGCAGGGCCGTGCGTGTGTACCTGGGATGAGCGGCTGTGGCTGTCGAGCCAAGCAGAGGCAGCTGGAGCGAAGTTTGTCCCTGCCACTGCCACAGGACCTCCTGCAGCAGCCGGACAAAACCAGCAGGTGCCACCAAGCACCAGGACCTCCCCGGGGCTGGTGGCTTTGCTAAAGCTCATCACGCTGACGTGACCCTATCAGAGCAACACGGGGAATGATTCTGCAGCCATGGGCTGTGCTGTGTCACACCAGGCACAAAACTCGTCTCACTCTGGTGCCTCTTTGGAGCCCACTACCACACGGTGGCTGGCAAAGCCCTGGGTGACCCCACAGGCTGTCATGGTCACCCCCATCGCCTTACCCAGTTCCCAGCTGGCAGTGCTGCTCCTGCTCCAAAAGGGTTTCTTGACAACCTGTACTTCTGTCACCCTGGAATTGGGCCCTGAGCCCCCAGATGGCCTCAGGTTCTGGATGGAGGGCAGCGCCTCCATGGTGCCCACCCCACCGCAGCCCCAGCTCCGGCTCCTGCTGGGAGGCTGTGGAGTCTCCTCCTTGCAGACGTTCAACAGCCACCTGGACGTGGTGCTGGGCGACCTGCTCCGGGTGGCCCTGCTGCAGCAGCGCTGGCACCAGATGTTCTCCAGAGGTCTCTGCAATTCTGTGAGATGCAGCAAAGAGGCCCTCGGTGCTCTGGAAGAGCAGCAGCGTCCTGGGGAGCCTCAAGTCCCCCACCTCCACCCCCAGCTTTCTTCAGAGGTTTGCTGCCCCAAAAACTCAGCGAGAGCTGGCTCAGGACATCAAGGAGCCATTGTTGCTCCAGCAGCAGCCTTGTGGAGGATCTGCCAGGTTTTCTTCCATAGATTTTCTTTTGCTCCATCCCCTCCATCACCAGGCATGTGGCCGGAGAGCCCCGAAAGCCGGAGGGGAGCAGACTCCTCCAGCTGACGCAGAGTTTGCCTTTGAGAAGCAGCTTTCAGCAGGGCTGCCGTTTGCCTGGGGGCTGCCTGGAGGGGCGGCCCGCGCTGGGAGGACCCCACGTGCTGGCAGCAGCGCTATTTGGAATTAATTGGCGGCGCTGGCGCGGTGCCGTGCCCCCGCCCTGCTCCCCATCAGGAGATGTCGCGGGCTGGCTCCGCAGGAGTGCCGAGCCGTAAATCTGCAGCAGGACATGTTTGTTAGCGCTTCCCTCCTGCGCTGCCCCCAAAGCTCATTTCCATCCTCTCGCTCGCTGGCGGGCGGCAGCTGTTGGTGCTTTTAGAGCTCGCAGCCTCCGTTTTGGCAGCCGCGTCCCTTCCCAGCATGGGCAGGATGGGCAGAGGATGCTTCTGCTCCCTTCAACCTTTGGGTCTTAAATCACAGCTGTAAATAAGGTGGGGAAATGGCAGGGTGTCAAGACCCACGGGTTGTTACAGCTGTAGAATGACTCAGAGGGGTGGGAGGGATTTGAGGACTGGTCATAGGGGTGCTTGCTTTCAGCTTACAGGCCCAAAGCAGGTCTGTGCTGGAGGTGAGGGCACGTGCCCCCTGCCCATCTCCCTGAGACCCGTGCCCCTGCTGCAGGAGACGAGACCATGTGAAGGACCCGGCCCATAGCCGCTGGGGACACCGCGGGCTGGGATGTGGTGACCTCCAGCCAGAGCGGGAGCTGGTGGGCGCTGGAGCTTGGAGCAGCCCCCAGTGCAAGGTGCTGTACCAAAGTGTACAGGAAAGGCTTTGGAGCGAGATGCCATCCTTTGCTGAGGACACCTGCGCTGCCACTGTCTCACAGGGAAACAGGGACACGAGGCACAACCGAGAGCAGCGAGGTCTCGCAGCCTTTCCCTGATTCACCCTCTGGTGCCTCCAGACTGTCCCTTTGGTCCCCTCCGAGCCTCCTGGGAAGAGGAGGTGACAGAGCCCCATCGCTGGCACAGCTCGCGCGGCCGTGCTGATGGTATGGACCAGGAGTAGCGGACCAGGCAGTGGAGCTACACGATGACAGAATAAACCCATATAATAAATCTGCCTGGGACCACAAGCTGCGTCAGGCAGTGTGGGTTTTGAAGAGGAGGGGCTGGCAGTGCGAATGGGATGGGGTGAGCTCAGATGGTGCATTTGGTGCCCTGAGGGTAATGCAACAGAGGACCTGGACTTTTCGAGCAGAGGAGCCTGCAGGAGGGCATGGCACAAAGGGCTCTCCACAGATGGGGAGAAGATTGGCGCTGCCAGTTTTCAGACTGGTCTGATGAACGCTGTGAGCTGGATGCGACCAAGCGGGCCCAGCCCCATCTCTGGATGGTCCCCAGGAGCTGCTGCTGGGGCTGCCCATGCCAACACCATCCCAATGCCAGAGCAGCCCAGGTGGCTCCACAAGAAGCGCTGGGGTTGAGAAACGTTCTGGTAGTCCAAGAGTAAAAATGCTAAAATGGTTTGGGGCTGACAAACTGACCAAATCAGGTATGAACTCCCTTGCAAACCAACCCATGGCCTGAAAACCCTGCTGGCTTACTTACCATGCTGGTAAGCCCTGCCAGGGATGGTAGGTTTCCTCTCCCAGGTCCAGAAGACCCTGCGCTCCAGCAGAGATACGCCAGTTCTTCCAGACTGAATACTTTTCCCCATGCAGACAGTCAAGCAGTGGCACAGGCCCCATCATCTGATCTTTTCAAGATGAAGCGTGGTGAGGACCTGAGCAGCCTTCTCTGACCACACAGGTGACCTTGCTTTGAGCAGGATCTTGGACCGAGCAACTCCTGGGGTCCCCTCCAGCCTGGGGCAGATCCCATGGCCCCGTGAATCCAAGCCCTGAAGCCCTCGGAGCCCTGTGCCGGCTTGATGCGACTGCTGAGTGGGCCGGGGCCGGGAGCCCCAGCCGTGCCGGTGCTGTGACAGCAGGAGGGGCTGGCAGGGATGGCGGTGACCCTGGTGGCCGCTGAGCCCTGGCTCGGGCACTCCCGCAGCACAGCCCTTGCTGCCCTGGGACAAAACTGCTTGGGGAAGCGAGAGCCGGCGCTGAGCCCCAGCCCTGCCCTGGGCAGAGCCCTGCCATGTGGCCAGCGGCCTCCGCAGCCCCTGTTGCCACCGTGCCGCAGCTCCATGTCCTCTGCCTCCACCCACTGCTACGTGCAATTTTTCTGATTATCTTGAAAGCTGCCTTGTTTTAAGCAGTTTTTGTATTTTTTTTGTATTTTTTGTATTTTTGTATTTTTTTGTATTTTTTTTGTATTTCAGTTTTTGTATTTTTTTGTATTTAGGCCCACCGCTTACCGCAGGAGGCTGAAGCAAAGCCATGCCGTGCTCGGGCGTCCCCCAGGGAGGAGAGGGGAGGGGACGCGGCACGGTGGCACCAGGGGTCCTGTCATGAGGCTGCCCCGCGCCAGATCGGGGCATGAGGTGCTGCACGTCCTGGTCGGGTCCGGGCTCCGAGCGGCTGGTGAGGAGGAGGGGGTGAGGCTGAAGGACACCTTGCCCTGGCCAGGGCCAGAGGAGTCAGGGAATAACATCAAACCCAGCAGGGACGGGGGTGAGGGCATGCACGAGGGCCAGGGGGATGAGGAGCTGTGGCTCTGCTCGCCCGCCTGTGGCTGTGACTCGAGACGGGTCTTGCCTGTGTGAAGCAGCAGGAGCCGGGCATGAGGCAAGCAGGGAACATGGGGGACATGGGGGACATTGGGGACCCAGGGGGCAGGGGCGGGCTGCGTGCAGAAACAGCATCGCGGGGCAGAGGCATCCCCGGATCGCTCTGGATGCTGCGTGTTCCCAGCTGCAGTGCCCGGTGGCATCCCTGGCGAACCGTGTGCTGCAAAACCTGCCGGCTGCTGGCCAAGATTTTGGAGAGGATGCGCACAAAGCCGGGCAGCTCGGCGTGTGGTGCGGTGCAGTGCCAGCTGCTGTTGGCTGAGGCTTCTGTCCTCATCCTCCTCTGCCAAAATCCTGGGGAGAGAAGGGAAAATCAGCAAAGTGACAAGCAGGGCCTGAACTGCTGCCGGTGATGCTGCGAGCACCGGCACCAGCTCAGCTGTCTCACCGGCTTCCTGGAGCACAGGGCAGAGAGGAGCGGCCTAATTAGAGCCTCTCATTAGGGGAGCGAGCGAGACCCTGGGGCTGAGCTGCCGCCCCCCGCCCCGTGCCGCCCCCCTCCTGCTCCCAGCCAGCGTCCCCAGCAGGCCCAGGCACGGCCGGGCTGCTGCCTTCTGTCGCCACGGGGGGCTCGGGCCCAGGGCCCCCAGGCCGGGTGCTGAGCGGGGCAGGATGCAGGCTCCGGGAAGAGGAGCAGGTGCATTCACCCTTCACTGGCCCTAAAGCCAAACCCCCAAGGAGACCAAGGGGTCCCATGTGGCCATGGAATCCCATCCCTGCTCCTCGCCTTAATCCACCCCCGAAGGCCCTACTCGGGGGTCCAGCAGTGCCGGGCCGGGCCGGAGCCCCCACCCCACCCCGCGGGGCACAGGCCCGGTGTGTTGTGCTGCTGTTTGCGGCACCCACGTGCAGCGTGCTCCTCCTCCTTCTCTTCCTTCTCCTTTCGATTCACTTTCACTGAAACATTTTTCAGAGGTTTCGCTTCAAGATTTCCAAATACAAACCCAGCACTGTGGGTTTATGAATGTAGCAAGGGAAGATTTAATACCGAGCTGTTTTTTATGGCATTAGAAATGATTGTACCTTCCTTGATTGTAGAGAAGAAGAGATCATAGGGAGGCATTTCCAGGCTGGCTTTCAGGCAGATCTTGCTTGAAGTTTCCCTTAAGGGGTAATGTCAATAAGCATCAGTGCCATTAAAAGTGCAGAAAGCCCCAGCCTTGGAAAAGGCCAGGACAGTAATTCACCGCCCAGCATCGGCATGTCTACGCCAGACTCAGATCTTTTCTCTATTAATATCTGCCTGCCTGGAACACAAACACGGGTTGCTGGTCACAAGGGGTCAAATCTCTCGATGCGGCAGCTCTTCACGATGGTTTGTGAACCTTAGGTTCACAAGGTTTCACAGAGCCATAGGCTGAGTGAGCACAGGGGACAATGCCCACGTGGATGGTGCACACGGGATGGCGCACACACGGATGTTGCACAGGGGATTGTGTACACGGGATGGTGCACGTGGGCATGGTGCACCCAGGGATGGTGCACTTGGGGCTGTCAAAGCCATCAGTGTTTGGAGGGGAGGCTTCAGCTGCTGAGCCCCAGCTGCTGGGGCATGATGAAGAATGCTTGGCACGGTTGCTTGTTTTTTTTTCCGAATGTTCAAAAGCTTTAAAATCATAGAGGTCCTGGTAAAAACTGCAGGTGCAGCACACGCTGTGGTGGGTTCCCTCCTGCACCCCCGGTGGCCCAGGCTGCCACGGAGCTCTGAGCCCTGGAGACGCCTTCACCAAGGACCTGGGGAGCAGGAAGTGCTTTGCAGAGCTGTAGGGCAGGGTGACAGCCAGGGACAGTGTGGAGAAGCACATGGCCACGTCCCTGCAGGTGCCTCTTCAGCTGTCGGGTCAGGGCGTGGGTCCGTGGTCACCCTCCAGCGCATGGGCCAAGGTCGGCAGCTCCTGTAGGGAACCTGAGCAGGGAAGGCCACCGGGGTGCCCTGAAGCCTGCACACCCCCGCCTGCCC
>VXAA01003306.1:536575-548456 GCA_013399115.1 Anseranas semipalmata | reverse complement strand
CCACCTCTGTCCGAGCCCCTCTCCGGCGGGTGCCCGGGAGCAGAGCGTGCAGAACAGCAGCACGGCAGCTCCGCTCCCGGGGCCAGGCACAGGGCGCGCGGCCTTGAGCCAAGCAGCCTGGAAAGCGGGAAATAGTTAGTGCCATCAATTTCAGCTAAATATTTTGTTGGTTTGAAAGGATTTGTAATGAAGCAATGAGACTTAATTTTTTTTTTTATTATTATTCCCTAAGAATCGCTATAACTTCTGCAAAAGGAGCAAATTGTTTTATTGCATCAAGGAAAATGAAAATAAGTTTTGCTGTCATTTCCAGAGGGAGGAAACTCTCTCCTCATTTGACATCCTGCTCAAGATCAGGATTGCTGCAGTAAAAGAGGAGACCTGAGATATTCCCTCGTTATTCTCTTTCCTCTTCTTTTCCAGAGGAGACCCTGGCCTGAAGGCCCAGGGGGCAGCTCAGGCTGGTAGGACCCCCATGCTCTCTCATCTAGGGTCAGCAGTGGGACCAGACCGGGTGCTCGAGACTTTATCCAGCTCAGACCTGAAACGCCCCCACACCAGAGCCCAAGCTCACTGAGTGGTTTGAAGGTCCTCGGGGTGGGTGGGAAGCTTCTCCTTCGCTCCAGGCTCAGCTTCTCATCTCCGGTGCCCGCTCCCCCCCACTCCTGCTCGTGCAGCCCTGGATGCAGCCCAGGGCTCTCACGGGTCCCCCACGAGCTGCTCCCCGGGCAGCCCCCAGCGCCCGTCCCTGCTGGATTTTGTGAGGTGGCTGCTGGCCAGAGCCCCAGCCCCACCACGTCCTTCTGCATGTCATGGACATGAAGGGAGAGCCTGGAAAGGTTTTTTTTTCTGCCAGCTGCTCCTGATGCAGGTTGCAGCGTGGGTTTCTTCTGCATTAAACAGCTGGTGGCAGAGCCTGGCAGTAGCAAGTGCCTGAAACGAGCTGACACACATTGTCCTTGCTGCTGGGCTAAATAACCGGCGGCTTCTCCCCCTCCGGTCTCTTCCTTCTGGAGGAGGCAGGAATAGCCCCAGGCTGTTGCAGGCACACAGCGCGGCAGCGCTGGATGCTGGTGCCCAGGGCGGGGAGAAAGGAACCTCCCGGTCCTGGGAACACCCTGACCCCACTGTCACCTGGTGTACCAGCCTGTCCCAACGGCACTTTGCAAGCTCCACAACCAAGGGTCGGGGTGAGAACCGGGTGGACTCCTCGTGGTGGAGGGTGATGCCCCGTTGGGTGGGACGGGGCTGCCCCGCCCCAGGTGTGGCTGCACCACCAGCACCCCGGGGTGCTCCAGTGCTGGGCTGAGCGGCTCCCAGGAGCTGCGCTCGGTGGGGTGAGGACGGGGGTCATGGCTCTCCAGGTGCTGCTGGAACCCAGGGATCCCGGTGAAGCTGCCCCGTGCCGCTGCCTGTCTGCCAGCCGGCTTCCCTTCCAGCCGGGTCCGGGAAGCTGAGCAGACCTTTGTATGGATGCAGGGGTAGGATGTGAGTGATCCTCGCATTTGTGTTTATGGCTGTTTAATGAGCTAATTTTCCTTTGCACTATTGATTTCCCTGGGTTCTGCTGAGAGATCGCTTGCCTCCGGGTAATAAGAAGTAACTCAGCCGCTCCGGAGGGGCCGTGCCTCAGCCCCGCAGGACGGGATAACGCGGAGCAGGGAGCTGCTGAGGGAAGGGGCTGCTCGGTGGTGTCTGGGGGCTCAGCTGCACCAGGAGAGGGCTCGAACCTGGAGGAGGCGCGTCCGGAGCTTGGACGTGCACCAGGCCCCTAGCACGCCGAAGTGCCGCCTCGTGGCTGGAAGAACCTGAACCTGGCTTTCCCTGTGCTGGGAACTGGCTGCGCACCCCAGGTTTGGCTCTCGTCACCCGTGCGCACGCACACACACACACGCACACACGCACACACACCTTACCTCACACCGCGGTGCTCCATAGTCAGCACAAAGGGGCCCCGAGAGGGGTCCTGTCCCCCCAACGTGCCCAGGACACCCCCACCTCCCCGGGTCCCCACGCAGGTCCGAGGCCAAGGGACAGACCAGAGTCACCTCTGCCCCCAGCCACCTCCAGCTCTCCAGCACCATTGGGGCCACTTCAAGGAACAAGACAGTGTCCGAGTGCCGGTGCTCACTGCTCGCCTTCGTTCTGCCACCCCGGCACTCAGGGCACCCTCGCTCCGTCTCCTGTCCGGCACTGATACCGCGAGGAGAATGGGTGCAGTGCTCAGTCCTCCTTCCAGGAAGCCTTGGTGCTGCGGGAGGCTGCGACCCAAACTGTTTGGACACAATCCTGGGCAACCTGCTCTGTGTGGCCCTGCTGGAGCAGGGGGGCTGGGCCAGATGTTCTCCAGAGGTGCCTCCGACCTCAGCCATCCTGATCCTGTGGCTCTGGGACCCAGCTGTGGGGGCAGCAGCTGGGCTCCCATGCCAGGACCCCTGAGGTTCGGCCTCGCCGCGTGGGCACGGCGCGAGAAAGAAGACAAAGAGCTGCGCCGCAGAGCCACAGCCACCCGCGTCCCCCTGGGGCCACAGCGAGGTCCTGGCCAGTGCCAGCGGCTGGAAGGAGCTGCCTGTGCTACGGGAGGTGGCATTTCAGACGCAGCCCTTGGGGACGTGGGAGGACGGGGTCAGGCTGCCGAACGGCTTCTGCGTCAGCGCGCTGGAGAGGGATAAACAAAAGGAACTGGAAGTCTTAATGCATGATCAAGATTATGATTTAATTGGCATAACAAAGGCTTGGTGGGCTAAGCCACATGACTGGAATATTAATACTGGAGGATGCAGCTTGTTCTGGAGAGACAGGCAGGGGATTAAGGAGGAATGTGTTGCTTTGTATATTAAGGATGCAGACATTTGTTCTGCACTCCAGGGAGAACCTGGATGCCATGCGACCACAGTGGCTACGGAGCACGTGGAGAGGGCTTTAAGTGAGCGATGGCCAGGCTCAGCCAAACCCAGGACATGGCAGGGATGGGGAATTTGCCTGCCTGAGCAGCCGGTGTGAGAGAGGACAGCAGGTGACAGTGTCCAGAAAACACTGCCAAGGCATTAGCAGCAGATAAGAGATGAGCAGAAGAAAAAGTCGTGTGTGTCTGTGTCTGACCTACACGGTGTGGATGCAGGGGTGGGGGGATAAGTTGGCTGAGCGCAGCCAAGACATGAATGAGATCCTTGTCTTGCGGAGGAAAAGAGGCAGAGCTCTGAGCTAAGGACAGGGACCTGTGGGGACGTCTCAGAGCAGGACTGGTCGGAGCGGGTCTTTGTTCAGGCAAGTCCCAAACATCTTCAAGGATGGAGAGATGCAAACCTCTCCGAGTCCTGAGCCAGTATCTGACTGCCCTCATGGGACAAACCCTGTCCTTGTGTCAAGTCACAGCTCCCTGTGCCTGTTGTGGCTTCTGCTCCTGGGCGCTCTGGGGTCTCACGCTCCAGCCAACCTCCCCCCTAGCTGGTGTTGGCCATTTCTGCAGTCCTTGTCTCACTGGTCTGGCTACAAGGGGGCTACGGGAGACCACCTCAAAGGCCTTGTGAAGGCAGGGTGAAGAGCACCCCAGGCTCTCTCCAAGTTATGAGCTTTGGCCATTTGGGGAGCAAACACGAAGCAGGCTGGTGGGTTCGAATGTAAATGCATCAACTTGTAACACAAAATCAAGGCGATCAAAGGAAAAAAAAATGCTAAAGGAAAAAAAAATGATTCAGCAGGCAAGGCAACGAATGTGTGCGGAGGAAGGAGGAGGGCTGAGGGCCATGAGGAAGAAGGGAAAGCCACGGGCAGGGGATACTGGAGCGCTGGAGGAGAGTACTGCCTCGTTGCACCCCTCGCTGTGCTCGGCTGGGGCTGCAACAAGCAGCAGTGGGAGGACGACGAGGAGGCTGGGACAGGAGGCCGGCAGCCCGGGGTATCACGGAGGAGCCAGGGCAGCGCAGGGGCAGCAGGATGATGCCGTGTGGCACTCGGAAAAGGAGAGAAAACTTCAATGTGCTTGGGTTGGCCTCAGCCCTGGGAGGCAGTGGGGCAGCAGCCTCCACAGCTGGGCAGCGAGGCCCAGCGCCCAGCGGGGAGCAGCCCGGAGCAGCTGCCGGCACAGGCTGCTAACGGCCAGACAGTGGCATGCCCATCGCATCTTCTGCTTTGACAGAAGAACTGGAATGGCAGTATATATCTTGCTGTCTGTTTGACACCGTTTCATAAAACAAGCTCATAAGCAAGTTACAGATCGCATTCTGCCTAAACCTGCTATAAAACGAGCGCTGTTCCCAGCGCAGATAAGCACTGCCAGGCTGCAGCTACCAGCAGGCGAGATAAAGGGATACAGGACAGGCTTTTTAAACTTGCAGACAAAATATGGAGATAGGAAGAATGGGAAACATGTCGGAAGGCAGGCTCCTAATCACAGACTATTCCTCCACACCTCTGCTGCTGACACATTAGAGAAATAGTCTCAGGGAAGAGGATGCCGTGCAGCAAAGATAAATGCCGTTGGCACTTCAGCACAAACAGGTAATTGCATAAACAAGAAATGGGGAGCAAGAAGGAAGAGAGGAATTTTGGGGGAAAGGAGCTGTGGCCCTGGGGAATCAGGGCAGAGCAGAGGGAGGCCGGCGGGAGCGCTGGGAGGATGCTGGAAGCAGCGCTGCCTCTCGCCGTGGCACGGGGAGCAGCAGGAGGCGGCAGCTACGCCTGGACATTGCCCTTTGGGCCAGTTGGAGAGAGTCCAGAGGAGGATGTCAGAGACCTGGAAAACATGACCGGCAAGGAAAAACGGCAAGACGTGGGACTGCTTAATTGGTAGGAGAGAGCAGAGGGGGCTGGTGCAGCTGTCTGCAGGAATGCAAATGACTCCTGCAAAGAGGAAAGGATTAATCTGCCCGTGCTGAATAAAACAAGGAGAAACAGGCTTAAATTATCATGGAGAAATTCAAGGTAGATGCTGGGAAAATCTTCCCTGTGAGGAGGAGGGTGAGGGAGTGGAGTGTCCACCACCAAGGTTCCTAGGAGAAGTTGGACAGAAGGGCATTAGCTGGTCCCAAAGGTTCCCTCTTTTCTAGGATTTTATATTTCTGGGTAAGAGCATATAGAAAATCCTTAAAGCATGGACCTGGCTGGCTTCACAGCAGGTGAAAAAAGAAAGGGGGAGCAACCAGGCAGCCCTGAGAGCAAAGGCAAGCCCACAGAGACCTGAAGGGCTGGCAGGGTCTGCAGGGAGCACGGTGCTGCGTCAGCCCCATCCTGCTGAGCCGCACAATGGAGCTCAGCCACAGAAACGAGCTTTTTGGGTAAAGCAAAGCAGGAGAAGCTCATGTGGGCAGCAGAGCCCATCACACCGGGTACTCAGCAGGGACGGAGGAGAGCCACTAGGAGACCTGCCTGGAAGTGAAATCAATCGGAGTCAGAGAGAGGAAAAAGTACTGGGAGAGAAACTCTGCATGAAGTGTTGGGGGCTGTAGAGCATGGATTGGTTAAATTATTTCTGTTGTCTGCGCCCAGGGGTGGTCCTGGCTGGTGGCTCTGTTTCAGCTCCAGGCACAAGATGAGCAGAGCCCACCTGAGGAGCAGGTAATGGATGCTCAGGGGCCTGGCTAATAACGAGCAGCACATTAAGCACCTTCCACTCTTCTTAATTGGAGGAGTGATTAGGAGCACCTTTGAGCTGGTGGGTCTGAAGCAACAGGAGCCACAGACCTTGAGCAGACGATAAGTCACGGGGATTTCACCGGGCAGTGGCTGTCAGGAAATGCCCTCCCAGCCATGGGGCAGCCAGGCGGTGCCAGGAGGCCGGCCGAGGCCAGCAGCTCCCGGAGGCGCGGGGCAGGACGTGGGCCTCACCTTCGCCTCTCCGGTTGCTTTGTTCCCAGCCCAAGAGCGCAGGTGCAGCAGAGCAGCATCCAAAGAAGACCAAGGGTGAGTTGTCCATAGATATGAAGCTTCCCGTGTAATTCGTACCCTGCGCCTGTCTGTGGGGTGAGCGGCAGCTCCAGGAGGCAGCTTAGTGCCGGGGTAGCATGATGGTTCAGGGGCCTGGCCATGAAATTCCTGGTTCCTGGGTGCTCCCCACACCATCTCCTCTGCCATCAATCATCCATGGCAGGAAAGCCCAGGAAACCACTTAATAATCCCAAATAATCCCACAGGAAAATTTACAACAGCAATCATGTAATTTATCTGATACAGGCCCTGCCCAAGCTCCTGAGGGCAGGGGAATTTCTTCAAACAAGGAAAGCCTGTCCTTCAACCGGGAGTTTCCAGCTTCAGGGCTGCTTAACAGACTCCCTAAAATCATCGCTATGCAATCCGGGTACGTGGCTCCAGGCCCCCCGCTCGCTGCCCAGCCCAGCAGCAGCCAGCGCGGGCAGCACGGCGCAGAGCGCGCCCGACTGCCTGCCCGGCGCTTGGGCTGCTGAGTCCTGCCTGCGTGCTAGCGCTGGCTTGTTCCTCGGGGACACATGCACCGTCTGCAGGCTGGCTAAAAGTCTGCCGCTCCCCGCCTGGGAGCGGTGGGAGATCCCTCTCCCTCTCGCTGCACCGGCTCCAGCCCCGCTTGCCAGGTGCGTGACCTGGCCGTGTCAGGCTCCCCGCTGACTCGGTGGCCAAGCCATGAAGGATGTGCTTCCAACATGCAATGGGGACTTCGAAGGAGACCGCTGGTGCAGTGAGCTATGAGTGCACAGAGCTCGAATTCAATCCAAAAGCAGGCCACCTTTCCAGCTCACAGTCACTTGGGCACTGAGTGCTCACCACCAAGTACTCCCACGCAAAATCCTACTAAAAGACCTTTGTAAGCACAAGTGATGCTTCTCCTGCCAGCATAGCTCTGCAGCCTCCACCTCCTCTCCCTGGCTCCTGTCTCTGACATGGCTCCTGCCGATGGGCCCGTGCACTGGGAGGGCCACCAGCACAAGCAGCAAATCTGCATCTGCCCTGGGGATGCAATAGGATCGGCAGCGAAGGCTGGGACATCTTCCTGTGGCAAAACGTCCCAGTGTGGGCACTGCCTGCCTGCGGAGCCCTGGCCAGGCCACACGGGGCAGCGGGTGCTGCTCTGCCTGCACTGGGCCCTGCTCCCACCGGCCTCAGCCCCATCACAGGTGCCAGGGTCTCCGGATGCTTTCCAGGAGCAGACCTCTGGGCAAGAGGCCGACGTCAGACCTGCCTTCCCACAGCTCCAGCCTTTGGATGCTCTGTGATGGAGAGCATCCTCTGATCAGGCATGAGATGGTTGATGCAGGCAGAGTTGGGTTCAACCAAGCATTTCGCAAAGGAGTTGATCTTCAGGCAGCACAGATCTTTGCAAAATCAAAAATCACTTTTTATGACAATCCCAAATCAATTTTCAGGGGGTCGTTCTAGTGGGGAGACAGACACACATTACATTTTGCTCTAAAAGACCTGATCTTTACATGGTCTCTGGCAGTTGCTCCTTGCCAGCCTCAAACCTCCCTCCAGATCCCAGGCCAGAGGACAGGCAGGTCAGCAGCGCTCCTAGATGGCTCTGCATGGTGTGGTGGCTCAGGGACATGGGTACATGTATCTGACTGTGTGTCCAGCCAACACAGCTCCTTGCTCAGCCCTGCCACTGTCTGAGCCACTGGAGGCAGAAGAAGAGCAGAGGCTGAGCAGTCCAACAGCCCCGGCACACAGAAATCCTGCTTACATGCCTCTAACAGGGGTTTACATATCTCAGATCTAAGATTGGAAACAATCTTGTGTGTCCATTGTAAAATCTGCAGGGCAGCTTCAGCACCAGTGTACCTGTCTGCCTTGCTTTACAAAAGGAGACTCAAAAACGTATGGGAGAACTGAGGCTCCTGGTCCTCGGTGCCTGCTGCCCTCCCTCATGCAAGCCCTGCTGGAAGGAGTGACGTGGTGGTGAGAGCTGAGCTTCATCCCCAGCCTGGACCTAACACGTGTGGCCAAGCCTCCTGGCTGGGAGGATGCAGGGTGGAAAGGAGCCGGGGGGTCCTTCACTCACCTTGTGCGGGGCTGAATGTCCACCATGGCCCAGGAAGACTGCTCTGTGAGAACAAGCTCCAGGGCCCCCACAGAGCCACCAGCCTGTAGGGACCACACTGTGGTTACCTGGCACACGTGAACCTCCCCAAAACCAGGGAAGGGAAGGACCCCTCTGAGATGTGCACAGGTGGCCACAACAAGCATAGAGCTGCTACTGTCAGTGGTTGAGATTGATGTAGTGGGGTGGACAAAGCCCTGCGTCACTGTACCGAAAAAAATGATCAGCAGCAGTTCAGGTGGCCTCTTGCAGACAGCACTGGAGCGTCCCTCCCTACGTGAGGGCAAGTCTGGCCTGGAAATGCCTGGGATTTCTTCAGCCTCGAGAGACGCCTTCCTTCCCCAGCAGAAGCTGTCCCCAGGCTGCCCGAGGGCCACACGCCCCACGGTGCGTGCACACTGCCTGGCCGCAGGCGCTGCGGCACAGAGCCGTGTCCCGGCAATCTGCACGGCCGCTGAATATTAAGCAGGAATCGGAAATCTCTGGGGCTCCTGTCCGGGAGAAGCAGCGCGGTCGCTGCCAGGCTGCAGCTGCCTTCAGTGACATTTTTAGGAGTGACACAGGAGGTGTCCCTCACTGGTGGCAAGCTCAGGCTTCTCTCTTCCTCACGCATGTCAGTGGGTGAGCTGCCCACGGTGGGGAGCAGGCAGCTCATGTCCCGCTGGGTGCCTGTGCACAGCCTCCTGCCGCGGAGCAGGGGACAACTGCTAGAGCGAAGGGGGACATGGTTCAGGTCACAGCTGCCAGCCTCAGGACACAGCCTGTGACCATCTCCCTGCAGACCCTGGGAGTCCTCAGGACCACTCTGCAAGCAGGAGCACGTCCCAGGGACCGCCAGCCCCAACGCGGGCTGCTTCTGCTTCAGGGCCACCAGCCAGGAGAAGGGCACAGGCACCCAAAAAGCCGGTCCCCGGCAGGAGTCTGCTGCAAATCAGCCCCTGCCTTCCCCACTGACTTCCTGTGAAAGCCAGCTAAGCGTGTTGTTTCTTTAATTTCCTCATCGCTTTCTTTTGTGTTTATCACTGTTGCGTAGTTCAGGTGCTGCGAGCAAGCACCTTCATTTGCATCCTGCTTTTCCTGATTCTAGTTAACATTTATTTTAAGGTAAACATGTAACAGTAACACATTTCCTCTTCAGGGTGGTTGGAAATCTGTAAATCAGGGCTATGGTGGTTGCTCATGCATGCCATGGCCAGCACAACTCCACCAGCACGTGGCAGGTGACGGTGGCCCCTCCATGTGGCCCAGGTGTGGAGCTAGCCGTGTGCCCCAGCAGGAGAGGTGTCCTGAGCCCATAACAGCTTGCCCAGGAAGAATGTCACTGTCCCTCTTTGCAGAGGCCAAAAGTTGTTTCTGGTTATCTCAGTTCATATGGGAGGGATGGTGAGCCCAAAGATTGGGCAGAATGATGGCTGCCGGTGGCGAGGCTGTGCTCCGGGTGATGCTTGGCCCCGGCTTTGTTCAGCTGACTGTCCTGCACTCACAGGGCATCACATTCTGTGTTCCAAAAGATTTGGGAATAGCCAACTTCAGGATTTAATTCTGTTTTTTGGAGAGGCTGGTGGGATTTCCAATACTGGTGTGAAAAAGTCCTGGGGCCACCCAATGACAGAGCTCATGATGGCCTTGTGAGGGAATCAGGCAGGGACGGTCCCCGTTTGGATATGTGGGCATGTGCTCACTCCTGTTTGGGTGTCACTAGCACAATGTAATAGTGATACCAGGACGGTTCGCTAAATTGCATTGTCCAGAACACAGCACTCACTTACCCCTGTGAATAACAAAACAGAAATGGCCAGGAGTCAGACTGGATGGGTAGATGCATTTCCATCATAAAATCATATGTTCTGTTTATACCGTTTCCAATTTTGGGGCCTCCAAAATTGAGAAGCCAGACAGGCACCAGTGAAGGATGACCAAGTTGGGCACAGGTGGAGGAGCTCGACCAGTTTCTTCTGGTGAAGAGGTAGGAGCTGATGTCACAGCAATCTACAAGTACTTGGAGGACGGTTGCAAGGATGCTGGAGATGAATTCTTCTTGGCAGCGTCTGGTGATAAATTAAGGGTCAATAACCACAAAATGAGTTCTGAAAGGTTCAGGTGGGATGTCAGGAAAAACCCTTTTCCAGGGAGGGCGGTGCAGCCCTGGCACAGGTCACCAAAGAGACGGGGCAATCTCTGGCCATACAGGGCTTTAAGGTTCAGGTAGGCAGAGCCATGGTTGATCCCACCGTGTGTTGGTCACCAGTGTGGTGCTGGGAAGGGACCTCTGGAAGTTCCTAACCCAGCCTCCTCTGGTCCCTTCCCACCAGCACATCTGTACTTGTATAACGAAGGTATTAACATTTCTTCCCAAATGAAAATAAGCTGCATGGGTTTTCTGATCGTAAAGCACCAATTAATTCTACCTTTACAGATGTTTTTCACGCAGAGGACAAGGTGCTGTCCTGGGGTCAGAGGGAGGATACAGCAAAGGATGGTGCCGGTTGGCCAAAGGTTGACCATTGCAGGAAGCAAATGAAACGATCAGGCACAGACATGCCTGATGGCTGGAGAAGAAGGAATAGGGAGGACTACAGAAGAGAAGGCACTGGAAGTGAATACTTCACACGTTGATGTTCTACACACAGAACAAGAAGCTGAATGTGGGGGACAGGAAAGACAAAAATGAAAATGTAAGATCTCAGAAGCATCCGCAGATGCCATCTGCGGGCAAGGAAACTGGTACAGGAAAAGGGTTTAGGGTGAAGATGTGGGCTGGGAGCAAGTGAGAAGACACAAAGGGGGATGCTGCAGAGAAGGAAGCCTTGGCTCGCTGGGAAGAGCACAGGGGCATAACGGCCCGTGCAGGGGGCCCGGGAGAGGTTTGGAGCGGGGTGGGTGCAGCCCTGTGATGGATCTGCGTCTCTTGGCTGTCCCCTCCATGTCTGGTCCACACACGTGCACCTCCAGAGCACACTGGCACCGCCCAGCGGTGCTGCCCGCTCTCTGCCCAAGGAACGGGATCACTCCATGAGCAGCTGAATAGCAAGGAGAGAAGCAGGGGCAAGGAAAGAGACGTAAAGGGAACATGCTGGCCAGACGGCACAGGACATCAGAGCCAGCTGGCGCTGGACAAGCCAGGACTTCCAAGGGTGCAGCGCAGGGCTGCGCCAGCGTTCCCCTAGGTCCCTACAAGCGTTGCGGCTGCACGAGGACTGCACTGCACTTGGTTAATCAGCCCTGAGTCTCAGCAGAGCTAATTAGTTCTAGCAGAGCTTCATTTTGGTGCCGGCGCTAACTTGCTCAGAGCGTGCACGAGCATCTCTGCATCAGCTGCACAGCCAAGGGAGGACGGCACAGCTCCTCGCTGCCAGCCCTGCTCCTCGCTGCGAGCAGCTCCTGCCGCGTCTCCCGGTGCCCCGGGTCCTGCGTGGCGGCGGCAGGCAGGCGTCGACGCCACCGGTCACCAGGGCCAGGGCGCCGCTGGTTTGGTGCTGAGCCGGGTGAAGGACCGCTGGGGCTGCGCGGGGCTACCGGGCGCTGCGGGAACAGGGCCCGGTCTGAGCGCGATGACTTCGGCGCCTGGCTCCTCAGCACCTCCCCGGGAAGCCGCTTTCCCTCGTCCCTCAGCTGCCCCGTGTCCTCCGGCCACTTCCCGGGGCTCCCTCCCAGCTGCCCCCCCACGGACACCTCACGCCCCGTGGCGTCTCACGGCCTAGCGCGGGCCTGGCGTGAGCAAGTGCTTGGCGAGGGAGGGCTGCGGCCCCTCGCAGCCCCGCTCACGCCCCATCCACGGTGCCCGACAGCGGACGCACCGTGACGGGAAGGGGGCGGCGGGGCTCAGCCCGGTCCCGGCGCCGCGGGACCCCCCCCGAGGGGCGCAGCGGGGGG
>VXAA01003306.1:518030-535749 GCA_013399115.1 Anseranas semipalmata | reverse complement strand
TCCCGGCGGCGTTGCGGCCGGAACGCGGGAGCAGATGGATCCTGCGGGCCGCGCACAAGCCGGTGGCCGCCGAGGTGCGGGAGCGCGGCTCTCCCGCAGCCCGGCCCGGGGCGAGCAAGGGCACCCGGGGCGCTGGGAAGGGGAGAACCCGGTTGAAGGCCGCTCCGAGCGGCGGCCCTGGCCCCGCCGGCGGCCGTGCATCTGTTGTGACATTGCGGCCATGTCGCAACAGAGAGGCATCGCAGTCGCGTTAGTCGCAGCCCGTTCGCGCTGCAGTCATCTCGCCCAAGCGCAGCCTTGCGCCCGCGCTGTTTGGGTGCCTGCGTCGCCGAATTCTCCGCTTTCTTCCCAGCGGCTCCGGCTGGCGGTGGAAATGGGTTTTGGTGTTGATCGATAAGGCTTGCGGGGTAAACGCAACGAGGAGTCAAAGAGGAACGCGCACAAGCAGAATATGGAGAGATGGAGAGAAATCATCCGCTGGCAGCGCTGCCTAGCGCGTGCGCCTGTCTCGGAGCAGCTAACGTTTCCTCTCCTTATCGATTTGCCTTCCTGACAACTACGCTGAACTCACGGTGAAGTCAGGGACTGAGGAGGCCAAACGGGCTGCCCGGGTATGCCGAGAGCTGGTTCAGCTGCAGGCCTCTGATGTGGCAGAGCTTTTCAGTAATTTCGCCCTGAAAAGTGTGAAAAGTGCTTAGTTTATTTCTTCAGGGAGCTCAGATGATTTTGGCCAAAACCGCAGGCTTTTTAGTTTTTTAGTTTTTTTTTTTTTTCCTCCTACTTGAGAATTGCAGCAAATGCTGCTGGGCACAGAGGACACGGGGAGGGGGTGGAGGCTCGCAGGCTGTTCGCTGCGGTCCTACAAAGTTCCCCGTGGAGCTGCGCGGGAGTCTCCAGCACCCCTCTGTAGTGCTGGCCCCGCCAGAGGGCTCCGTGTGGGCAGACAGATGTGGGTGTCCTTGTTAGACGTAGCTGTTTATTCCTGACCCTTTCACTCGCAGATATTTGGCAGCTGCTGCTGCCTATATCTTTTTAACCGCTGTGCGGTCAGCTGGATTAGGGTGTTGCCGGAGGAGAGGGAGCACTGAGCGACGTTAATCTTTTCCCGCAGCGAAGCGTTGGTGTTGCTTTGGGGCGCTGCTGGGGCAGTGGCACAGGAATAGGTGCCTTCTTGCCTCTCCTTGCCCTTTGTTTACTTCATTCGTGTGGGAGCTCAGCTGTGCTGCTCTGCAGAGAAACTGTTGTTTTGGTCCAGCTGTTGTATGAAGCAATAGCAGCATATTTTTGCTCTGGGAGTTAATTCTTCCTGGAGTAAATAGGTTGTTTCTCTTGAGGCTTCTGGCCTCCAACTGGGTTGGTTTCGTTCAGGGTTCCTTTCCCATTTGTTCAGTGGAAAATTGATTCCTTTTCCGCTGTAAAGCTTAGTGGTGTTGTTTGTTTGCTTTTGGGAAGCTTAGTTTTCCCTATCATCCCCGACTCAGTATAGCTCCCTAAACCTGCAGGTCCTCCAGGAGCATTGGACATACCGCTGAGCTTCCTTCTCTGCGAAGGTGGGCAGCGCGCAGCACCAGTGAGCTAAAGCTCGTTGAATGTTGCCCCTCGAGCTCTTCAAGCTGCAAAGGGTGATGACTGGTGGGGTTGCATCCCACCAAAATGTCTGCGAGTACCCTGTGCAGCAGAGCTGAAACTATGTATTGTTATTCTTCAAATGCAAGCCAAAGTCAACAAGAGGCCTTGGAGAAAGACCGATCTTGGTTCGTTTTCACTTTAGGAAAGTTTAAAGACCATCCTGCATCCCTGGCTGTTGATTTCTGCGCGTTGCCTCCCTCCTCCAAACAGGCGCCGATCGCTCTGTTGCTGAGACAGCGGGTGCAGCCCCTCGCTGCAGGCTGGTGCAGATGTGTTGAAAATTAACCTGCGCGGAGCTGTGGAGCTGAGTAGCTCTTGCACTGCTTCTCAGCGCTTGCAGTGTGCCAAGAGCGCGCATCTCTCACGGAAGGCACCGTTAGGGTCCCCTTTCCTGCGCGCTGCTGCCCGGTTTGGCAGCGTGTGCCTTTTTGCTGCCTTCGGTTTACATCCCCATCTGTTCTGCATGTTGGCATTAGGGGGGGATGGCTCTGTCTGAGCTGCTGGTCACCGAGCAGCTGGCCTTGGATATGTCAGCGTTAGTCCCCATGGTCAGTGCTATCAGTAGTTTTGGGGACTGTTGATTTCCGGTGGCTTAGTGAGCTCTCAGAGGAACCTCTTAGTTTCCCGACCGCTTTTTGCCATATTTCTTTAACAGGAAGCAAAGCTTTACCTTTTTTTCCCCCTCTAGATGCGTAATCTCACAGTAATTTTTAAGATTTAGTCTTCCTTGAGAGATCTTTAATATTTTCTCCTCAAGAGCTTCTCTAAAGACAATAAAGTTTTACAGGTGGATAATATAAAGCGTTTCACTTTAACGGTTTGTGTTATTTCAAGAAGGGTTTGCACAAGCCAGAAAGCTTGTTTTAGGGAGATGGCAAGGCTGGGAGCTCGGCCACCAGAGCAGGCCCTTGTTTTTCGCGTGAAGCTGTGCTGCCCTGGCCTGTCTCGGGTTCGCAGAGATAAGAGCTAGTATCTTGCGCATCGGTGCGCAGGGGGAGCTCGCCCTTGCGAAGCGGGAGAGGTTTGATCAGCCTTGCGCTGTGAGCGAGCCCTTCGTGCGGGAATGTGGACGTGGTGTGTTGGGACTGGAAAACAGGCAACGTGCAGGGAGACTTGTCTGGAATCGCTTTAAAGAAACACCGGCAAGCAGCTGGATGGCTCACTGGGCTTCGTGGGAGTCGAGGAGGCTCGTTTTTGTTGCTCGTGGAAGTGTTTCTCCTCTCTCGTCCCCTGTTTCCTGCTTGGGACAGCGTTCGTGACGTCGCCCTGGTCTGTTGTTGGGAGGCGAGCAGACCATAAGGAGACACGGTCGGGGTGCGTGCCCTGCGTGTAGCTGGGTGGCAAGGCTGGCCACGCATGCAGTGTTCGTGACAGGGTTTGTGTGATAGGTTCTCAGCACCCTAAAAGAACATGAAAACAGAGCTAGGCTTCCACCTGGGAATGGTGGCAGCGTCCCCGGTATTGCCTGCATGGCGGTGGGACCAAAGTTCTCTAAGAAAGCTCAGGGCCCTGCGTGGCTGCGTGCAGCAACCACTGTGCTGGGCACTGCTGGTCCCAGCCAGCCTCCAGTGCTCTTCAGGCACGAGCCAGCGGCTGAAATAACAGAGCCGTGCAAAGCTGACCAAACTGACAGCAAAATGGGAAAAATGCGGTCCGTGGATGTCAGCTTGTGACATGAGGAGATTCTGATTTTGCTTTCTATTATCTCCGGCTGGTGCAATATGTTTTCCGTGTGATAGGACAATGCCTTCAACTTTCCCTTATATGGGAAAATCTGGTATGCAGCCTAGCAATCTGCCAATATGTGGCTATTAATTTTTAGCATTGTTCCGTTGGTTGTGTCCAGTCGCCGAAGAAGTAGGAAATACCTGGGATGCTGCGGCGGGGCTCTAGCGCCGGAGGCAGGTCCCCGGTCGATGCCCGGGGAAGGGCTGCCTGTGGTGCCTCGCGGGAAGGGATCGGTGCCCGGGTGCCGGGGCTGCTCCGGGACGAGCCGGGGGCCTGGGGCAGGTCGGCACCGAGGAGGTCAGTGGGGCGTTTGGCCCATCCTTCGCGTAAGGATTTTCCCCCCGTGGAGGGAGTGCTGCCTCGGGGTTCAGGGGTGTACGCTGTTTCCGTGCTGCAGGCTGCTGCCTCTGGGGATTCCCAGCCTGTAGTAAGCGTAAGTCCTGCTCCAGCAGGAGCAAAGTGCTCCGTCAGTCCAGAAAAGAAAGCGAGAAGTGTGGGAACTAAGCCTCTAGTCCCATTTTGTTTTTAATGTGGGCACTGCAGATGGGCTCACAAGGGTGCGTTGGGTAGGGATCAAGAAGCGCGGGTGTTAACAGGACGCTGAGATGTTAGCTTGGCCATGGGTTGCACATCACATTTTCCAGCACTTTTCCCCGTGAGGGATGCTGTTCAATAGCAGTCTGATGATGATGATAATATCTTCCCTGAGAGGCACAGCACGTCTCATCGCACAGCACTTCTTGGGATCTCTCGTTTCTGTAGTGCTGCCTTTGCCCCAGCTTTGTGCAGTCCTGTTCTTGCGCTCGTAGAGAGAGTTTTATCCGTTTGGTTTTTGATTTTTGTTTCAGTTGTATTTTAACTAACAAGATTAAGTTTGGATCTCCTCTGGTGAAGCTTTCTGAGGCTCATCTGGCTCCTTGCTGCTTGGCTCAAAGTTGTTATGGGAAGTCTGGACTGAAGCGCAAGCAACTGATTGCTTCCTTTTGGGGTGAACCGTGCTGAAAGCGGATGGAAGTTAAGCTTGTCGGTGCAAGAATTTGCAGAATGCTTGCGTTTCCTAAACGTTCCCATAAAAGTGCGGGATCTGTGGAGCCCTGTTTTGCAGCAGGGCAGAAGGAGGTGATACTGGCTGTCAGGCTGGTGGTAACCCAGCCCCGTGAGCTGCGTCGGGGAAGCTGCGTGTCCCTGCTGCCCTGCAGGTTCCTACAAGGGAGGGATGGGCAGGCAGCGGAGGAGCAGGGTTGTTTCTCTTTGTATCTTACATGTATCTGAAGCGTTCGTTTAAATTACGGCCCGGGAGCTCTTGCACAGGAGGGTGGCTCTTGCTAGGGGGGAACACACGAGCGCGCTTTGAGGGGCCATGGGGCAAAACCCTGTGCGAGCGGCTGGCGGGGCTGCGATGCCTGGTGTCCTGCGCCGGCCTGCGGGAAGCGTGCCTGGGGCTGGTGGGAACTGCAGCAGCTACAGCCCTGAGGATTGCAAAAGCTCTCCTAGGATGTGAGAACCCCCCAGGAGGTATCTCACGTTTGCTTTCCTTTGAAGGAGGAAGCAGTAATTGAAGGACTCCAGCTACGGGGTGCTGCACGTTAGCAGCCACTGCTGAGGGTTCTGGTCCCTCAGCATTGGGCTAGAAATACACGTTTGTTGTGTGGACGTAGTTCAGTTTCCTTCAAACAAAAGTTTCGGTTGTTAAACCTCCTGTCAGAAGTCATGCAGACAGTTAGAGAAGTTTTTCACTTGCTTTTATGTGCTTTCTGTTTTTCATTTTGCACTGCAGCGTATGCTCAATGCCCGTCTTTGAATGTGACGTGCAGCGTTAGCAAAGTGCTGGCGTGCTACATGCAGGAGCAAGGGGGCTGCAAGTTATGGGGGATTTCCACTTCCTTGCCTTTCAGGTAGCAGAAGTATTGCTTCTTGAGAAACATTAATGCCTTGTACATGTGCATCAAGGCAGAATTAAAGTTAGTTCTAGATGCAGGAATAAACAGTGAACCTGCTACTTTTGTGTGAGCCACTGTCTTGACTCCTCCAGGTCTCGAATACAGAGCACCTGTAACTCTACATGTTTCATCCGCTTTGGTTGAACTTAAAATTGAAATGAGTTAACATAAAATCAAGCTGAAGCGTTGCGTGTTTATTAATCGAGGATTACAGAGGAGAGCGATGTTCTGTCTGGGTGACTTCTACCTGTGTGCACGGTGCGTCCTGGCTTCGCCCGGTGCCCGCTTAGCCCGGGCAGGAGAGCAGCGTGGTGGGGACGCACGGCGTGTGGCTCTTATTTGTGTGCTCCTCCGCTCCTTGCTTTAGGGCGAGCAAAGTCCTGTTTCTCAGAGCTCTTTCGCGGTCCCCGTAGGGTGCCCCTCACCAGGGTATCCGAGCCCTTCCCGGCATGCATTTTTGTGCATGCATAAAGGCAGGTTTCTCTCTCACCACAGACAGCGGAGACCGTGCTCCGTGTTCTCGGCGTGGCGGTGCTGCGGGGAGGCTGGCTGAAGCAAAGCCTGCGCCTACTGCGAAGGTGCTGAGGTTTGCGGTTACCCTGATTTCTTCAGAGAAGTGGTTACAGATTTGTGGGCCGGTCTCTGCGACTGCTCCACCTCCTCGCTCTGGGGAGTAAGGATTTCTGTCTGAGAACAACATCGCTGGAGTCGGGCCAGTCCCACATTGCGTTTCCAGAGTGAGGACCGGACTCCTGAATCCGGTAGCCAAAGGCAGGAGCGGGTCACTCTGGGCACAGGCTCTTTGGAGCTGTTCCAGTTGTGATTTCACCCAGAGCAGCCTCTCCGGGAGCCCCGTGGCCGCGTGGCCCTGTGCAGGCTTGCAGGCGCTGTGTGTAGAGATGTGGTTACCTGCAGAAGCTGCTCTTCAGCAGCAGCAGGACAGGCTCTGCCAAAAGAAGGGTGACGTTAGGGCTGGGGAGTTCTGGACGGTTGCTCCTGAACCCTTTGCTGGGTCCAGCTCTGCCTATGGCTCTTTCTGCCACCCTGAGCTGGGAAGGAGCTGACGGAGCAGAAGTGGATTTCTGGACCTTGTTGGGTGCTCCTTCTTCCAGAGACATCCCGTAACCAGGCACTACGGGGAGCTGTGATGCTCTTACTGAGATGTCTGCTTTAGGAAAGGGTCGGAAAATGAGTTGCTCATCCAGGTGCAGAGGGAGAGGAGCTGCGGAAACCACCAGCGCGTTGGTGTTTGGGTGCGGGTGACGCCAGGTACGTGCCAGCTGGCTAGCTGAGCCCACGGAGGTGGTGCTGGCTGGCCAGGGGCCTCCCAGCCGTGGTGGATGTCTTCTGAGGCTGCGCCCTGCGGGAGAGCAGCTCAGCTCTGCGAGAGCCCCGTGGCAGCTCTGCCTGCGTGGGAAGGCCCTTGGCGTGCTCTGAGGCCCCGGCTCTGCCCAGAAGCAGGCACCATGCGAACGGGGCTCTGCGGTGTTACCCGGGCAGCGTGCTCTGCCAGGAGGGCTGCGCTCCGTGCCTGGGCACGTGCGGGCCCCAGCCCGACCGGGGTGGTGGCCTCCCCGCTGCTCCCTGCCCCTGGGGACGCCCGCCACCACCGCTGCGCTTGCTCGAGGTGTGTGCAGGAGCAAGCGGCAGGAACCTGGCCAGTGGCTCCGGGGCGATGTGCGAGTCTGGGCAGGGCTTTGGGTGCTTGCAAAAGGGTACCCGTGGGTATGAAACAATTGCCTGTAGTTGAGGAGGGTACCAGAGCTGGTGCTGCTGAAATCCAGGCCCTTGCACGTGAGGGACTGCTGAATTTCTTTTTGGCACTTCTCTCTTCCTCCCGTGCTGGAGTGTTTCCTGGGATAGCTTAAAGGACACAAATGCAAGGAAGCATGGAGATGATTGAGAGGGATGTCAGCTTACAGATGGTGTCTGAACTCTAGAGGCTGTTCTTCAAAGTAGATTAAGCTGAGATTGTGAAGAACTTTTATCCCAGAGGGTTATAATTTATAATAAGCTGGAATCCCCCGGAGGTAGGCGCCAGCTGAGTTACAGCCCCTGCGGGGCAGGGCAGAGCCGCTGGAGCGGGGCTGCGTGTAGGGGCAGCAGCAGCAACCTGGCACGTTGGCTTGAGGACCCCGGGGTAGCGTGCAGCTTGCGAAGGGTGCTTTTGCTTTGTGCTGTATCAGGAGAGGCTCCTACGTTTTGCTTTCTCTCCTTGTTCTTTAGGTACTTGAGAAACAGGCCTGATGCTGCAGTATGCAAGTTCTTGGGCTTGGAGAACAGCAGATTTGTCTGTTGCTATTTTGGGCTGATGTTTGCTAGTTTCTCTGAGGATGTATAGGCGGACCAGATGCTATGAGCCGTGGGACCTTACCGCAGCACGCAGCAAACACTCGGGCCTTGGCGGGTGGGGACGTCACCTTCCGGGGTGCTGAGGAACAGCCGGGCTCCGGCAGCGGCTGGCAGGGGTCTGGCCAGCCAGCCTGCCTGCCCTGGGGTGGCCGGGGTGCGCGGCACAGGGGGGGCAGCTGCAGCCTCCGTGCATGCAGGAGCTCCTCTCTAACTCGGCAGCATCAAGCAAGTGGCCTTTGGGAGTCGCTGTGGTGGAGCTGGCAATGTCCTGCACAAGGGGAACGAAATGTCCGCGTGCTCCTGGAGGTCCCTTCTGCTCCCCCTCCAACCTCCGCCTGGTGTGAGGGCGTGCAGGCCGAGCTGAGCTCTGTCACCTGGGCTTTGGGACCTGTAGGATCAGGGCGGCAGCGCTGCCTAGCCCCGAGGAGCGCTGCTCGCTCCCCGAAGGCTGCGATGCAGCTCGTGTGCTTTCAGCACGTGGGGGCCTCTCCGAGGCAGGCTGCGGAGGGACACGGGTGACAAGGGATCCTCCTGCAGCATCTGAGCTGAGGAACTGCAGTGAGATGTGGCAGCGGTGCGCAGGGCAGGGGTGACCCTGAGCTGGCTTCGCACGCCGTGCTCCCCTCCCCAGTATGCAGCCACGTCTGGCAAAGCGCTGCTGTCCCTCCTGCCTGCGAGTCCCTCCGAACGCTTGCAGTGCTGACTGCTGCCCGGCCCGGCTGCCGATGGCTTGGCCACGTTGCATTCACCTCCCGGCTTGGATGTGTTTCTCAGGGCACGCTCCCACGAGCTAGCAGCTAGGCGAAGCAGCGGCGGGCGGCAGGAGGCCACAGGGCCTAGGTCAGCCTCTTACCTTCCTGTGCTTACTGCAAGCAGGCCACAGGGGATAACTCCGAGCTGGCTGCTGACAGCAGCACGTGGGGCCGGGGGACACCAGCTAAACGGCTGCCAGGGGTAAAGGCAGTCCTCCTCGGAGCTCTTGGCCAGGGGCTTTGGCTGGAGCAGACTGGTAGAAACACCAGGAGGAACAGTCTGCAGAGGGACCGGGCTCTGTAGTGGGGAGCCGTCACTGTTTGGAGCTGTAGCCAGCGCTGCCGTGCAATCCCAGCTGGAAGTCTGCCCTGGGGCATCAGGTGTGCTCCTCAGACATATCTACAGCCAAGTCTTGAGGTGCGTTGCAAGCGCTTGCTCATCCTCTCAGCAGCCCTGCTGCGAAGGCTGATTTTTCTCCCCATTCTACAGTTGGAAAATAGAGGCACAAAGGGCTCTGATTGCCTTTGAGGAGCTGTCTGCAGTGTGGCAAAGCTGCTTTCTGACAGCTTGAGTTTGCTGTGCAGGATATCAACAACAGCGAGAGAGGAGGATCTCTGCTTTCCGAAATGCCATGTCATTTTTTGGCTGTCTGCCTTGGGATAGCTTGAGTTCAGTGCTCTTAGGGGTGCAGCTCTCAAGCAGCAGCCACACAAAAGGTTCTTTGAATTGGCCAGCTATCAAGGTCTACCAGTCGAGCTGGCTTTCGTACACCTTCAGCAATAATAAAGGTGCTGTGGGCTAAATTATGTGTCTGGTGGCATCTTTACAGGCCTAGTGACCTTGAGGATTGACTTGGGCATTCAGCTGAAGTCCGAAGAGTGCTCGCGAGTGAAAAATAAAAAGCAGCAGGAAAACACGCAGAGTGCGCAGGCGCTTGTTGCTGCTGAAACCTCCGTATCCCTCCTGATAGCTGGAGAGCAGCTGGGTGGTTTGCCCTGCTGTAAGAGCCCTCTGAAGATGCCAGCTGTGACCCCTGCGCTCCCACAGGCCCAGTCATTCAGAAGAAGCTTTTTGGATGCTGCTGGGCAGTCTGGCTCCTCCTGAGCACTGGTGCAGGAAGCGTGCAGGAGCTGAGCCCAGGATCCCATCTCTGTCCGGGGTTAACAGCCAGGCACTTCAGGGAAGAGGGCACGCTTCCAGCACCAAGAGCGTGTCCTCAGAGTTACTTCTTTGCCTGGTTCCACCTAAAATTCACCTGTGGCTGCATCATCCCTCGTGTGCTTTGACCCTTGGCTTCACGCAGCCTCCTTGGCAGCCTTCGCACGCGCTCTTCTCGGTGCATCAGGGAGGAGCAGGCTGGGCGCGCGGTCCCAGCGTCAGCAAGGGCGGATGCCCGCCGGGCAGCTTTTCCCCTGCCGGCGAGCGGGCCCTGAGGCTGCCTTGAAGTGCTGTGGGGTACCAGGGCGTCAGAGAGCTGTGCTGGGAGCCCGGGGAGGGTGCGGTCTGCCACGGGCTTTATCGGCCTCAGCGTTTGAAGTCGGAAATTAAACACTGAGAGTGTGATGGAAGAGGTGGGTAGGCTTTGTGGTCACTGGCGCAGGCTGTTCCCTGGGCACGTGATTCACGTCCTTCCCTGTTGGCTCGTTGATGAACGAGCCTGGGCCTGTGAATAAGTGGAAGGAAAACTTGGCACTGGTGGCAGAGAAATGGCTAGTGAAGAACTGGCAGCCAGGGCAGTTTAGAGTTAATTCGGCCTGGGTGGCGGATCGGGCTGAATGCCGTGCCAGAGCGTGCCTGTGTTTAATGGGGAGCGGAGGCCTGCGAAGTGACGCCCTGGTGCGATGGGCGTCGTGGTGGCAGAACTCGGGGCGCTGGCACCGCTGCGCTGCCGGGGGAGCTGCGCGGGAGCGCTGCCCTGTCCTGCTCGCCCTCGCCCCGAACCTGGCCCTCGCCGCTGCGGGTTGCTCCTGCCTCCCTTCTCCCTCGTCTGCTCGGGTACGGAGCTGCGGATGCTTTTGTTTCATTTTTCCTCTGGTTTTGCCTTACTGATGCTGAGGATTAAAATCCCCCGGCTGGTGCTCGTGAGCCGCTGTTTGGAGCGTGACGCCTGGGCAGCTGGTCAGAAGGCAGCAGAGCTAGGCTTGGGAGACCTGTCCTGGTCCTGGCAGCTCCCCCACAGCCGGCACTGGTGTGGGAAGGGAACCCAGCTGGTGCCGGGCACATCCCTGCTCCGCCACCTCTGGAGCCCCGTGCCGCTGGGAGCGGCGTGTCCCCTCGCTTCAAGCGCAGGTCGGAGCGAGCCCAGCCCCGACTTGCCTCTGTTCAGCAGCAAGCTGGCGTGCCGCGTCCTCCTGCGCCCGCTGGCTGGCCGCGCGGCACGGCTCTGCGTTGTGCCGTGTGCCTTCGCCGAACAAAACCGAGGCTGTGCCGAGCCCTTCGGCGGCTTTCCCGCCCCTCGTGCTGGCCGTCCCTGTTCGCTGCTGTGCTCACTGGAGCCTGAGCAAACCCTCCGTCCTCAGCCTCGTGGCACTGTGCAGCTTTGAAATAACTGCTGAAGGTCATTGTGGTTTCGGTCGCGGGTTAGGAGCTGCGTTTGGAAACTCTCCTAAAAGGAGCCATTGCCATTTTTGCCACGTGAGCTTGTCGTGAGAGTCATGCAGCACAGCTGACTGCGGCTGCGTTACCGGAGGCTGCATCCAGCCTGCGTGTGCTCTCTCGCGTGCTGGGTGCCAACACAGCATCCTCTGTGCGCAGGCAGCGGCACTCGCCCAGGGGACCCCGGGCGCTCGTGGCTGGCGCCTCGGGGCTGAGAGCCCGCCGGGGGGCTTGGGGGCAGCGGTGGTGGTGCTGAGCGAGCTTTTTGGAGGGGGAAGGCTGCGCAGCATTGCTCCACGCGCCTGCCCCAGACGCGTGCACCCGCACGAGGCGTGCTCCCACCTGGCTTCTGGTTGCTCGCTGCGTGCTTCTTTTCCCCCTTGCTTCCCTGGTGCTGCCATGTGTGCCTGGCCAGGGAAGTGGGGCCTGTGCCCCGTTCCTGCTGGGGCCTGGAGGCGGTGAAGGGGTTCGAGGGCAGCTTTGACCCGAAGAGCGTTTGGCTCCTTGGCGCCGGGATGCTGAAGGGCTCTTGGTTTCTGTAGCTGCGTGCGCAGAGCTGGGAGGCTGCCTCTCCATATCCTGTGCTTGGGAAAGAAAAAATGTATGCCATAGCTGCCTTGCAGCAAGCTCACGGGCTCCCCAGCCCCCTGCCTTGCTGCAGCTGATTCTCTCTCGCTAAACTACCGGGTTATTTTTAACTTGGAAGAATTACAACCCAAGATTTGCGCTCTCTCCCCTCGGCGGAGGGCTGGAGGCAGGATGTGGGGGAGGCACTGCGGAGGGCCGGGAATGCGGCTCGCCGCCCCGGCAGGATTGTTTCCAGGGGCTCGTGCCCCTGCAGCTCTCTGCCTGCCGGGCCCCACGCGCTCGCCACGCGGCCGCTTCCCCGCTCCGCACGGCTGGGCTTTCGGCCTGCGCTCCCGCGGCGGGTGCACGGAGCAGTGCAGCCACATAAACAAACCCTGCTGCAGCGGGCGCTGGGGAGGGGGCCTGGCGCGGGGCCGCTGGTGGGACAGCCTGCGGATGGGTGACGTCTCATGGGGCCGGACACCTCCTTCGGAGAGCGTCCCAGAGAGGCTCTCGGGTGGCTGAGCGTGCCGTGGGTGGCCGCGCTGCCCGGCGGAGGAGGCTTTGCTGGGCGACGCTGAGCTGAGCTTGCTGATGGCTGGATGGGAGGAGCTGGGGAGCGGTGCCACTCGCGCCCGCCCTTCTCCTTCCCTCTCCCCTCGCTCTGGCTCTGCCTCTTCGGTGGCTTGCAGGCAGTTACCTGCCAGCGCTTGGCGCCCCGCGCTGGGCTCCCAGGTGAGCAGGAGCCCGCGGTGGAAACGGAACAGCACCAGGGGGCTGCGGATGGCTGTGTGCCTGCTGTTCGGTGACTTGGAGGAGGGTGCCGGTCGAGCCAAGCGGATGAAGGACGGTGCAGGCCTGGAGCTCTGCTCCTGCTCCGTCCCAGGCGAACCCGGGGGGCTTCTCCTGCTGCTCGCCCACGGAGTGGATGCGGCAGACAGGGAGGACGGCTGTCTGGTGCCTGGGCCGTGCTTGGCTCTCCTCGGGCTTGCTCTGTGGCTTGTCAACAGCAAAGCAACTCGGGCTACAGAGTCCTGACCTGTCTTCCTGCCACTCTGCGGTGCTCCCAGTGCTCGGGGAGGGAGTGGCAGGGCAGGGCAGCGAACTTCTCTTGGCAAGCAGCAGCCAACACTCGCTGTCCCCAGCTGTCTCCAGGCCGATGCAGGCGCTCCTGCCCCTCTGGGAGCGATGCGGGTCTGCTTGAGGCTGGTGCCTTACACCCGGCGCTCTGATCTGTCGGGCGCGCTGACGTGATGGCTGTCCGCCCCACAGGACAGGGTCCTGGTGCTGTTCCTGTGCCTCTGACCAGTTCCAAGGACAAGGACTCCGGGGTCCCGGCTGGCACACCAGTATTAGTGCCTCAGCTCTGCAAAGGCCTAAAAGGTTTCACATGATGCCCGACCCTGCTACAAAAATGTCGTGGCTTGATGTCATCTCTGCTCGGTAGGGAACAGCTGCGGGCTTCTTTCCCTCTTCCTTGAGGCCGTAAGGTTTGCTGTGGGGCCTGAGGCGCTGCTGCTCCTCGGCGGGAGCTGGGGGCAGCTGCTGCGATGACAGCGGGCTGTGGGGATGCGGAGCAGCTCTCGGGCTGCCAGGGCTGGAACAGCATCTCCTCCTTCCCGTGAGAGCTGCTTCTGCAGCTCGTGTGAGGCAGCAGGGATGTCCCTGCCACCCCAAAAAGGTGTGTATGCACAAGGACAGTGGCTGAACGGGAGCCCGGCTTGCTGCTGGCCTGCAGGCCCGGGCAGCAGGCTGGGCCCCGGCACCCCGCCTGGTGCCCTCTTTCCCTTCAAGCCGTGCCCAGGTGCCGAGGAGATGCGGCGCTCCCTGTGGCACAGCAGCCCTGCTTCGGAACATCAGGAATTTCATGGCGTGGCCCCGCAATTCTTGTCTCTTCGTTTCCTCGCTGCCTCTCCAGCTTGTCCTCTGGGGCCGCACGCGCCGTGCCGTGCCTGTTTGGGATCTGCGTTCTCAAGGGATCCTTTCCGTAGTCAGAGCTGTGGGAGGGGGGAGAGGGAAAATCCACGTGGTGCTCGGGAGGCGAGGGAGGCTCGCACCCCTCATCTGGTGGGAAGCGTCACGAGGAGCTTGCTGGCAGACGGAGGTGGGATGCTTCGGGCCTGCCTCTGCCTCGCGGGAGCTGCTCGTGGGAGGCCTTGGCCTTGGCCCGCCCTGGAGCCTGGGTCCGCTGCCCCTGGGGGAGCACAGCTGGCAGCGGGGTCAGCCCACGGAGCTGCATCTCCGGCCCTGCCAGGGGCTGGGGAGGGCAGGGAGGATGCTTGGAGCCGGGTATGGTGTTCTGCAGTGCTGCTGTGGTTTGTAACGGGCAGCGGGGCCTTCAGCCTCGAGCGTGGGGCTCCTCTTCCCCCCTGATGCCTTTGACGAACAAGAGAGCGAGTTCGTTCTCCCGCCCGCTGTGTGGGGAAAGCGGGTGGGGAAGCTGCTGATCTCCGAATGCCAGCTCTTAGCTCCTGGTGAGGGTGGGCAGCGGAGGCGCGGAGCCCACCTTGCGTTTTCGGGGCGATGCAGGACGACGCTGGGAGCCTGCAGCGTCACCGCGCGCTCCCACGCAGCTCACGTGCACCCGTGGGTGCCCCTTGTCCTTCGGGAGGTGCCTTGTGAGCAGCGCTCGCTCCTTGAATCCCATCTCCCGCCGCGCTTCATGCTTCCCTCGGAAGAAGCCACGTGCCCCTTTTGCTCGTCTGTCTGAAAAGGATCGGCAGCCCCTAGGGACCTGGCGGTTGGGTTGATTTTTTGTTTTAACTGCACATGTTGTTTTCCTGGCTGCAGCTTATTTCTGCAGATAAAAATCTGTTCTTTCTCTCCTTTGAAGAAGGAAGCCACCTGCCTCTCGCAGGCAGCTGAAAATGGCACCGTACTGCGGGGATGTGTCTAATAAAGCAAAAAATTCTTGTCCATGCTGCCGTGCTGAATAAGGAGCTTTCTTGGGCAAACGCCATCAGTTTCTGTAGACGCCAGGGACTCCGCTTGGTCCGAGCTCGCAGCCCTCCTGGCTCTGGCGAGGAGCCTGCGGGGGCAGCTCGGCCCTGGCACGGCACGGGGGGCACCGCCAGGTCTGCTGCTGGGAGCTGCTGGGAGCTGCTGGGAGCTGCTGGGAGCTGCTGGGAGCTGCTGGCTCCCGCCTTCCGCGGCCACGCCGCAGATGCAATTTCCCTGCAGGAAATGAAAGTTGCTCTTTGGATAAAGGCAATGAATAAAAGTTTCTTTCTGGAGCACCTTGATGTCTCCACGACAGAGCGGCCGTTGATGCGTCTGTTCCTGGCTACGGCATTCGGATCACAGGACTCTTAAAGGGATTTTGGTGAAAATCTGCAGCTGGGTGGCTGTCCTGGGGGCACGCTCCACAGAGCTGGGAAGAGCAAGGGGCCGAGGGGGGCTGGATGTGTGCTCCAGGAAACGGTGGGGCGGCCCCAGCCCATGCCACGCGCCCTGCTGCTCTTCGGGACTGTTCGCGGTTGTGGTGGGTCGAAGCCCCCCGCACCGTCCCGGCAGCGCGCTTGTCCTGCGGGGACCCTGCCAAGCGGCCCGTTGGGCTGAGCCGCACCGCTGTGCGCCTTGCGTTGCATGGAGGAGGCCTCTGCGATGGGCGATGGGTGTCCTGGCCATCGGTGAACTTGCATCAGCCCACTTTTTTTTCCCCCCCTGGATGCACTGTGAAGGCAGCTGGAGTTCCAGATGTGAGCCCACCAGCAGAGTCCTAAAGAGCAAGTAGGACATCACCTGAGACTCATCCTTTGCCTGCTCTTGGAATACATGACCCGTGGGCACGGTCCTCTTCTGCTTGTTAACACATGCTATGTTCTGAGCTCGTTGGCTGCGAAGGTCGTCAGACTTGCGGGCCAGTCTAATTACAGCTTGTTCCCGCAAGAAACGTTTTAATATAATTCAATCTAAGGTGGTGCCGGTGCTTTCTGTGATGGAGCCGCTCCGCACAGTTGGAATAATCCTTGTCTAGCTCTTGCTGTTCTGCAGTGCAAATCTTTGCAGTGCCTCAGGCTGTTTTTTTTTGTAGGGTTTCCACAAGAATGGATGCTGCTTTTGAGGAAGAAAAAGGCAAAATTTGATCTTTCACCTGTCCTCGTAAAAATTCAGCCAGCATCAGCAAAGCGTCAGTCTCTGAAAACAAACATTTGATTTTTAAAAATGCTGTTTGTCTCTGTGCTCTATTCCCTTTGCACCTGAAGGAGGGAGGGCAGGAGCCTGTTACTAGGACTGCCTTGCGTTACCCGAAATGGAGAAGTCTTTCTCTCCAACCCAGCCCTCGTTTTCCTGCTGAGCCTCAGACAAAGACCTCCAGGCACTGCACAGGTGAAAACTGTCTCTCGTCCCAAGAGCCTTGGCAGCCCCCTGTTTGCTTTGGCAGCCCCCTCCCAGCCCCGTTCAGCAGCTCTCGTCCTGCAGTCCTGTCCCGAAGTTTCGTTCTCCTGGGAATCCACAGGCGTGCCCCCCGGCCAGTTTGCAGACTGGAGGCTTCCCCTAGCAGGGGGCTCCTGACGCCGTTCCCTTTCCGGCCCCACTCTGCAGCTCTGGACCTTCCCGTTCTCCATCCCGACTCCCCCCGGGGGGCCGGGCAGAAGGCTGCTGAGCCGTTTCCCCGACCAGAGCTTTCTCCAAGCCCAGGTCTCTGCAGCTCCCACTTGGCTTTGGGGCCCATTCGCAGCCCCACCCCAATGGCATCTCTTGGCTTTCCCTTTCCCTCTCTGTTACCCTAACCCCAATTGTATAGCTAAACATTTTGACAAGACCTGCCATACAAAAGATCATTCTCAGCCAAGGTCTCTTGGCAGCCTGAAATCTTTGGCAGCCCATTTCTAGCCCTTTTCCAGCTGAAACCCTGGGCTTTCATTTTCCGTCAACCTTAGCCCTAGCCCTCATTTTCCTTCTGAGCATCAGATGTGAAAACCCAGGTGAAGGAGTTCTCCCGGCCCGGGTCTCTTGGCAGCCCCTTTGCACGGTCTGGCTCCAGCTGTAAGCTTTCTGCCTCAGCCCTAACCCTCACCCTTGCTCTCGTTCTGCAGGAAAATAATACAAAAAGCCTTACAGTCGTTGCTGCGACGGGAACTTTCACCCAGCCCAGCCCTCTTGGTAGCCCCTGCTTTGCTGTTGAAGCCCCAGGCTGGGATCAGCTGTAAGCTCTTTTCTTTCACTCAGCCCTGACTATTTTGTATGGAGACCCCGCAGAGGAGACCCTCACTCGTCGCTCGCAGCAGAGCTCGCTCCGGCCCGGCGCTCCCGACAGACCCCGTCCTGTGATGGCTCCTTTCCAGCCGCACCCCAGCGACAGCACCGGGCTTTCTGCTGCTCAGCCCCAGCCCTCGTGCCCTGGGGAAGCCCCCCGGCCATCTCCCCCCTGAGGGCACCTCCCGTCCCAGCCCCTCGGCAGCCCCTGCTTCCTTTCGGCAGCCCCTTCCCAGCCCCAGGCGAGCTCTAGGCTTCCTCTTTCTCTGACCCCTTTTTCCAGCCGGGCCCCGCAGCCGTTCACCCCAGCGAAGGCTTTCTCCCAGGCCAGAGCTCTTGGCAGCCCGCACCTCGCTTGGGCGACCCTGCTGCATCTCCAGCTCTGGGCTTTCCTTTTCGCAGCCCTGACCCTGATTTCCTGGGAAGCTGTAGAGCAGCCTCCGAGCAATTTCCTGCACTCTTGGCGGCTCCTGGGTACTATTGCAGCACCTTTCCAGCCCCACGCCCGCTGCAGCTCTACACTTTCTTTGTCTCAGCGTTATCCCAAACCCAATCCTAAGGCTGAACATTGGACAAGACCTTCCTTATGAATGGCTTCTGCAAGCCCAGGTCTTTCCGCTGCCCCTGCTTTCTTCTGGTGACCCCTTTGCAGCCCCATGCAAATTGCAGCTGTTGTCTTTCCCTCGGCCCTAACGTTAATTTTACGTCCGAGCCTCAGGCAAGGGCTGCCGGGTGAGAGGCTTCTCCTAGGCCGGGTGTTTTGGCCGCTACCACGTTGCTTTGGCAGCGCTTCTGCAGCCCCGCGCCGACGGGCTGGCCCCAGCACCCCCGGGTCCCATTTCCCCGGCTGGCCGGGAGCGCAGAGCACCGCTTAGTGTCACCGCAAGCCCCTTTCTGTTACCTTCAAATGTTATCTGCAACTTCCTGGATTTTTTTTTTTTTTTTTTTTCTTTTGC
>VXAA01003306.1:483873-517798 GCA_013399115.1 Anseranas semipalmata | reverse complement strand
GATTTTTTTTTTTTTTTGCCTTCTGCCTGCAGGGCTGATGAAGGATGCCCAGCATAACACAAAGGCCGCTCCTTTCCACGTAGGGATCCAGCCTTTGGGTTTGGGTTCTGGTGTTGCTGCTAGCGTGCAGCAGTGCCGGGCAACACTGTCGAACAGTGCCGAGCCAGCACTGTGCCCTTGTGGCCAAGAAGGCCAGTGGCATCCTGGGGTGTATCAGAAGGGATGTGGTTAGTAGGTCGAGAGAGGTTCTTCTCCCCCTCTACTCTGCCCTGGTGAGACCGCATCTGGAATATTGGGTCCAGTTCTGGGCCCCTCGGTTCAAGAGGGACAGGGAACTGCTTGAGCGAGTCCAGTGCAGAGCCACGAAGATGATTTTGGGAGTGGAGCATCTCCCTTACGAGGAAAGGCTGAGGGAGCTGGGTCTCTTTAGCTTGGAGAAGAGGAGGCTGAGGGGTGACCTCGTCAATGGTTGTAAATATGGCAAGGGGGAGTGTCAGGAGGATGGAGCCAGGCTCTTCTCCTTGACATCCAGCTTTCTGGGCACAACCGGTTCTGCAGCCTGTGAAGTAGTTTTAGGGCTCTCGTGTGGCTTTTAAAGGTGACCTGCGAAGATGTCAGGGAACAGGAGCCATGAGCAGGGTGCTGAGCACCTGCGATGAGGGGGCTGAGCACCGAGGCCAGCCCTGACCCGGCTGCCCCAGGTCCCCATGTGCCGGGCTGGGGAGGAGCCGCACTCTGCTCCAGGAGGCTTTGCCTCTGGTGGAAGATTCGAAGATTTTTGTTTTCTTTGTGTGGAACTGCAGCCTCGAGGCCTGTTGGAACATTGTTCCAAAAAACAACGGGGTTTGAACCCTCTTTGAAACTCTTCCATTTTCTTGAGACATACAAGACCTTGAAAGAGCGTGCCCAGCCTCGGGGGGTAATACTCTGCCCCCTTCAGCTCTCCTCTAGCCCAGCAAAGCTTCCAGCAAGCTGAACGCGGTTAGTGCTTCCCACCCCTGGGGCAATTATGCGATCCCCCGCAGCCCATCTGCGCTATTCTAGGAGCTAGCAGCTGGCCGGGCCCAGCACCGGGGCGGTGCTGGGTTCTGGAACGAGCACACAGAGCTGTCCCCGTGAGCCGCGGCCGCGGCAGCGCTGGGTGCCCTGGCCGTGCAGGTCCCGCGTGCACGGGCTGCCCGGAGCCCCCAGCGCCCGGAGGAGCTGCACGTCCGAGCAGACCTCGTGCGGAGTTTCGCGCTCGCCGTCGCACAAGGTGATGAGTATCAGAAACGGGTTATTCTTCTGCGGCAGAATGAAACACCGTCGGTTTGGGAAGCAAGGCTGTGGGGTGGCATGTGGCTGGTGTCGGTCTGGGAGCTTCGTGCGCTCCTCGCCACTGCTTTAGGATTTCTCTCCTGGCTGCTCTTAGCCTGAAGCCTGTGCATTGCAGCAAGAGTCTGCCCAGGCAGACTGAAGCAGCAGAAAAATGCTGCTTGCTGTGGTTGCAGACCACTAGTTATGCAGTATGTAAATGAAATTATTACTAGCGAACGTTCTTTGAGACTATGTTGTCCTTAAAGTTCAAAACCTGGCTAAAAGTCTGCTTATCCCATTAAACTGGGGGACTTCTGTGGACAGTGACTTTGGGGCTGCCATGGAATATGTTTGAACTTACCTGAGATCTGTTTGATGGGTAGAGGGGGACCCTGAAGAGCTGCTTGTTCTAACATTGTTTACCAATTGCAGGCAGGCTAGCAGCGTGACTATTTTTGCAAACCACATACTAGGAATTCTTCTGTGTCCTGCGGCAGTTTGTCTCCCAGATTTCCTGCTTCCAGCACTGTGACTTGCAGCATTTCTTGCAGACTTGCCGCCGTGGCGGTGTTGCGGGGTTTCCGATGGGCCTCACGAGCTGTAGGGGGGCAGCGCAGGTAGCGCTGCAGACGGTGCCCATGGGGACACCGAGGCACGCTCGGGGGGTTCTGCCACCCAGCCCTGCTGCTGGCCCAAGGACTTCTCATGCAGTGGATGGTAGCAGTGATGTTCAGGACACATTCAGCTTTTTGGGTGGATGAGGGACTGAGAAGAAGCCCGTCAGGTCAGCCTGCCCTTGCAGTAACTCCTGCAGGTCTGGCAGGCTCGCAGAGGGGCTGGGAAACGTCTCCCGGGCAGGCCCCTGCTCCGGGCGGGCAGCGCGGCTGCGGATGGGGCTCCTGGAGCACGGCGCTGCGGCAGCGTCCCCGCGGGCCTGGGCGCTGCGCTGCCTCTGGGCAGGAGCCCTCGGCGGCGGGGACGTCACCGAGCCCTGCCAGCCGCCCTAAGTTGCCCCACTCGCTTTCAACCAGCCGTGCCAGCTCCCGTAAGCACTGAGCGTGCTGTGAAATTGCTGATCGCCCCGAGCAGAGTTTTGTCTTGGATTTCCCTGGGGGCTGAGCGCAGAAAGGGCTCGTGCCTTATTATTTTCAGCTTCAGACCACTCTGACTGCAGGCCAGCCTTCCCTCCGGCACAGCCCCAGGCGTCCCGGGCATGCAGCACCGCATGCCTCCACAAACGGAGGCCTCTGCGCTCAGCTTGTCCAGCCCGTGCATCCGTCGCGCGTCGCACTTGAGGGTGAGCACCGAGCGTGCGTCTTGCTCGCTCGGAGCTGGGCTCTCAGCAGATGGTGTTCGGCAAGCCCGAAAGCGGCTGTTGCGGTGTGGAGACATGTGGTGGGGTGGAAAGTTTGGAAAGGCGCTTTGGCTGTTGTGCCAGGACCCTCCTCTCCTTCTGACATGCAGCAGGACATAGGCAGCGGCAGTCTGTCTTTCCATCAGGTACGGTCTTGAAAAGCAGCCTCAGCGGTGGCCCCTCTGTGGTGGCTTTGCCCTGGGCAGTCCCTGGGCTTCTCGGGGCTTCCCGTCTGTTGCCGTCCGTGCTGGTGCTGGAGGGCAGTCCTAGCTCACGGCCTCTCCCTGCGTGCTGTGGTCTCACAACGCTGCTTTCCCTTGTCTCTGGTAACGGGAACGTGTTGATTTGCTGTGCTGGTACCGGGTGGCGTGGCGTGGCCAGGGCTCTGCGCTTCACAGGCTCCAGCCCAGATGTCCTACAAGCACCGCGCCTGATCCGGGCGAAGATGGACTAGCTCAGGGTCTGTCTGAGGTACCGCTGTGGAGCTGTGTTCCTTTTCCTCTGTGGCCCTCCTCCCCAAACCTGTCTTGTTTCTGCAATACGCGTTAAAAGTTCTCCTACAGCTGCGCAAAGTGCCGTGAGCTCCGTAGCGGGGGAGATCTGTCTCTGGGGGTTTACAGGTCTGGGCCACCGCCGTTCCCTGTGCCTTTGCAATCAGCTCATTTTCAGCGCTCCTTTTTCTCCTCCTCCTGAAGATCATCGTGAGAATATCTTTTCCGATTTCTGAGGGAGAACAGAGGGGCACCGCTGCGCAGGGACGTGCACCGACGGAGCTGCGCGTACGGATGAGAGAGGTGGTCGCTCCCGCGGTGAGCAGAGAGACGTTTCTGCTCGCAGAAGGGGCAGCCGGGGCCGCTTGGCGGGAGCGCTTTGCGCGTCCGCAGGATGCTCGGAGCACGTGAGCCGCATGTTAGTGAGCATCAGCCTCTGAGCTGGGAGATCAATCCTCCAGCTGCAGAGCAGAGCCCGGCCAGCACTTCGCGAGGAGGCTGGTAAAAGGGGAAGAGCACGCAGTCACTGCTGGTCTTCAGGGGTGTTGGCTCCGACGTGGAATTCCCGATAATGCTTCTCGCTCGTGCACAAATGCTTCAACTCTTGGAGGAACCCAGGCAGGCGTGCCAGGAAGTACAGGCACGATGCGGGTTTTGTCTGGTGTAGCGATGTCTGGCGCTTGCGGAACAATAAAAATAAATTCGGGGGAGGAGGGTAGTAACCTGACGTGCCCCAAATTGTGTAACGGAAAACGTCATTGCTAGCAGCAGATGCTTTCACAAGGTCGTGCCACAGCAAGGTCTGCTCACGGAGAGGGACACAACAGCTTTCAGCGCCGCTTTGCCGCTCTCTCGAAGTGCAGGCAGCCAGCTCCCGGTGCGTGGCCAGCCCGCGAGCGCTGGCCCTGACGCTGAGCGCTCCCGCCCGCGGTGCCCGGTGCCGCGGCATCGCGAAGGACTCGCCTTTGGCTGTGCCGGCCTGCAGCGCCGGTGACCGCTTGGTGCTGGGGCTGTTGCGGGCCGGCAGCACTGGTACGGGATGTGCATCGATGCTGTTGGGTTAAAAAGGCGTGGAGACGAGCACAGAGAGTAAAAGCTCGCCGCTTGTGGCAATAGAGCCGAATCTAGCAGCCTGGAGCGCTTACATGAAGTGCCAGTGAGAACATGTTGATCTCCATATGAAAACCATAAGCTCATTTAGAAAATTGGGCTGTCTCATTTGAGATTAGAGTTTCTCTTTAGTCTGCAAATACTTAATTAGCATGGAAATGGCTAGTTAAATGGGGCTCGCAGGGTATATATCTGCATGCCGGCGTGGCGGTGCTCCTTAGCAGGTGGCGTGTTTCCCTTCAGGGTGCAGGAGAAGCTCCTGGCTCCGAGGCCAGGCCAGATGCTCTGGAGGCAGCAGAAGCAGCAGACCTGGGCACCGTGCAGCGCGAACGTGGCCCTTACGTCCCTTCCAGCTTACCCCTGACAGGTGAGGGCAGGATCCGTGGGATCACAAACAGCACGGAGCGTTAGCTGCCCCGGGCCCTCTGGTGTCCGGATTCCCCGCCGCGGCTCGGGTCCCTGGCCAGCCTGCCAGAAGCAGGAGCGCGTCACGCCGGGAGCTGCGGGCCCTGCGAGGCCCTGGGTGCTGCTGTCCTCATGGGCAGGAGACCAAGCACCCTCTCCTGACGCTGGCAGTGACTTTGCTGGGTTTTTCCTTGTGCTGGAAGGGCTTTGCTCACTGTCAGAGCTGATCTCTCTTTAAAGCCGTCTCCTCTGGGACTAACCAGCGTCTCGGCCTTGATTTTTCAAGACAGATGCAAGCACTGGCTTCAGTGCTATGGAAATAAGTTGGGTGCTGGGTACCTGTTGCCGGCTGGAACAAGAGCAGACCTGGTGCTGGGGCTTGGGACCGCTCCTGAGCATGGGGCCGTGCTGCCCCAGGGCCCGCTCGCCGCACCAAGCAGCGGGGCTTGTCTGGCTGGATGCTGACGGAGCAGGTGATGCCGGTGCAGGGCTTGGCATCTTCAAGCCGCCTTACGTGGAGGCAGAGGGAAGAAGAAAAACCCGTGGATGTTTGGTAGGGTGAGAGGAGGGTCTGCCCGCTCCGTTCCCCTGTGTCCCTTGCTGAGTGATTTTGGGGCACGGGTCTGTCCTGTGGCTGTGGCCTGCAGCGAGAGCTCCTGGGCTCTCTGCCAACGTGTGTGCCAAGAAGTCACCCGTGTGCTTCACAGTGTCGGTCACAGGGAAGCCTCCTCCAGCTCTCTGTTCTCCCATATCCCCTCTTGAACCTGTTCCCTGTCCCCTCTTGTCCCCATGCTCATTCAGAGCCTGCCAGAGGCCAGGCCAAGAGCTCGTCCTCTGTTGCCGTGTGCTGGTGCTGCAGCCGCGGCTTGGCCGGCGCGGTGCCTGGGCCTCTGCTGTCCCCCCCGCAACCCGCTGAAGCCAGGGCCGTGTGCGTCCCGCCGCGGGGTAGCTGCAGACGTGCCTTCCTGATGCTAGCTTCTCGCTGGTACCAGCTGCCACGAGCACCGGGTGTGCACACCGGGTGTGCAGAAGAGGCTGTGATGGGGCTGGGGCCGGGGCCGTGCTGGAGGAACAGCAGCTGGCGGGGAGAGGCCAGGGCTGTGGGAGGCCACCAAGGCTGAGGACAGGGGGGGACCAGCCCCGTACCCGGGCTCTGGGCGGCGGCTCAGACGCAAGGCAGCATCTTGGCCCTGCCCTGGGCCCAGGAGGTGGCCGGAGTCACGCCGGGGAGATGGGGTGGTCTCTGGAGGACGTTCCCCTGCTGTGGGCGACGTCGGTGCTGCTGGAGCCTGTCCCTGCGGCTGCGTGGGCAGGAGGCTGCTGGGGACGCGCGCGGGCACCTGAGCCTGATGACACCGGGTGCCGGGGCTCGACCTGTGGGCCTGCAAGTCTTGTCCTGCGTGAGCTCTGTTCTGGGGGTGGCCTGGAAAAATCCTTCGCGTCTGCCAGCTGACACGCAGGGCACTTAGTCAGGAGCCTGACACCAGCCTGCGGGGCGAGGGGGTGACAGGGCACCCAGAGGCCTCTGCGCAAGCTGAACTGAACCCAGGTTTTAGCACGTCTGGCTCTGAGCAAACCTTCGGGCTGGGGCTGCTCTCTGCTGGAGCCTGGCAGGGTTGTTCTGAGCCGCAGCGGCCACTCAGCCTGAAATTTCTGCCTAGAGAGCGACCCCGCTGGCGCTGCGCGTGTCTTCCCAGCCGGTGTCAGCTCCTTGTCCGCTGGGCCTTCTGGGCCAGGTCTTGGAGCAGGACAGAAGGGGCTGGCAGGCTTGGCCGTGAGGCCGGGAGAAGTTCTGCACTGAGCGCTGCCCAGCCGCAGGGCCTGGCGGGCTCTCCCCTTCGGGAGCAGGGCCCCGAGAGAAGCGCTGGCTCCGAGGGGAGGAGCGGCTCTGGGTTTTGGTGATGGGAGACACGGTGAGAGCGCGTGGGGCACCGCGGGGTCTGCAGCAGCCGCTTGCCTGTGCCAAGCGAGCGTGACAGCTGCTGCAGCGAGGCAGGCTCTTGCACGGCTGGCTGCTGCGTGGAGCGGGGTTTGCACAGTATGGGGGGGAAACGAGAGGTAGGCGTTTGTGGGATTTGTCTAAAACGCTCCTCAAATACTTCTGGGCTCCTTGGCTGGAACTCCCAGCTCCTCTGGGCTGGCATTTCGCCGTGTGCCTCGCACGTGTTCCTCCCGGGGAGCTCGCCTTTCTGCGGGCGAAGCACCAGCGGGAGGGAAGCAGGGAGTCCGTAGCTCTCACGCGTTTGGCAATTTCCGACCTGTGCCCGGTCCCCAGGGAAACTGGCCCCGGGCACGTGTGCGTCTGCTCGCCAGCCTGGTGGCCCGTGTCACCGGCATGGCAGGCTGCTCTGCGTTTCAAGGTCTTGGAGCAGGAGCGCCGGCGGGGAGCTGTGGCAGCGCAGGTCTCCGGTGATGCTTCTCCAGGGCAAAAGCCTCCACCTCCTTACCCAGGGCGAGTGAGCGGAGCTGGTGCAGAGCCGTCCCCAGCGGTGCACGGCTCTGAGCCAGGGAGCGGAACACGGCGGCGGGGTGCGTTTCCTCCGTGTCCCCAGCCGTGGGAGCGCAGGGACGTCCCTCGCCTCCAGTGCTCGCCGAGCTCCCGCATCCTTCTCCATCCATTTGCTGCTTCCCTTTGGTGCTGCAGGGCTGGCAGCATCCGACGCGTCTCGCGGGTGCCTGGTGTGGGGTTTGGGCTCTGGTGGGCAGGAGGGCATCTCCGCTAACCCTGGGTGCACCGCTTTGAGCTGGGACCGCGAGCGTTGGGTTCAGGTAGCGCCGAGTCGCGTGGGGTTGCGTAGTCACCGTGGCTCGGCAGACTCGATGTCCCCACGTCCGCACTGAGAGCATTTCACTCGTCCAGCCCCGTTGCTCTGGGTGGGACTGGGGTCTGTGTGGCCTCTCGGAGGGGTGAGGTGGACGGTTTGAGTACCTCGGGTTCACCAGTCTCTTTATGGTCAATTTTTTTGTTGTGTTGTGTCTTACAGAAATAACATTCATCCCAGATTTGATGATAATGAAAATACAGAAAAAAGAAAAGCAGGTTTGTGACCCTCTCTCCTTCTCCTAACTTGGCTGGCAAGGCCTTGGGACCTTGTCCTGCGTGTGCGTTGTTGCAGTTGAAGTGTGATGGGAAGGGGGCAGGGAGGGAGCATTGCATTTCCAGTCATGGCCACAGCTCGGGATGTTGAAATTTAACCAGAGCTGCAGCCTGGAGTGGATAAATCTTGCTTGGGCGATTGAACAGGGTGGGATTTGTCTTCAGTAATGGAAATGCTCTTGATTTGGTCTTGTTCCCTGTGTAGGAGCAGCCCTTCTTTTCCCCCAGAGTCACTAGTTTGGGTTCTTGTTTGAATCTCATCGTGCCTACGTTACAAAAGTGCACGTTTGCTGCGGTTGCTGCTAATAAAATAACGCTCCGGGACTGACACCGGTGCGGAGGCTGGGGACGAGCACATCTGCGGTGCTGCGAGAGCTTGGCCAGCAAATCTTGCCTTGCTCAGAAATAATCCCATCCCACCAAGCTGCCATTTCCGAATTGCTGCATTGGATCGTAACCGCACGCTGTTCCCCGAGGAGATTTATGAGCCGGTGGTCTTTGTGTTACCGGCGTGCACAGGAAAACCTGACCATTCGTGCTCTGGTAAGGGGAAAGGACCTGTTACTTGTGTGGAGACTGCCTGCAGGAGTGAAATATGGCTGGAGGTGTAAAACAACCCGCTCTGCCCTGAGCTGATTTGTGTCTGCGCTGCTTTAATGGGAAACCATTAAACTGAACACGGAGCTAAGGGATAAATCTGTTGGGGAGCACGAGCCGGGGCTGTTCCTGGCCGTCGCTGGACTGCTCTGCAAATGGGATTGCTGGGATGATGTGGGTTTTGAGCCCAGCAAAGCCATCCTCCCCCAGCGTTTGGAGATCTGAAATGGCTCGGTTGTCAGGGTTTTGTGTAACTGTCCCTGCAGATCAAGTCTGGGAGGGAGATAAAGGCAAGCTAGTGGGAAGAAGAAGGTGTAGGGGCGAGCTGCTCGTCTCTCGAGCTCTCAGAACTGGCGGCAGCGTGGGACAGTCCTTACAGCGTGTCACGGGGTGGGCTGCAGTGCTCCTGGGGTCACCGGCTCTGCAAGAACTGTGTTGGGGTATCGCCAAAAGCGTCTGGGGACAAAACCAGCGAGAGGAGCCGTTCCCCACACCCCTGGGGCTGGACGTGCGCCCAGGAGCTGCCCGCGCCTTGCCCCCAGCCCCTCCTCGTGGCACCAGGGCGGGCCATTGCCTTCAAGAGCCCGCTGAGCAGCGGCTCCAGAGGGAACAAAGATGCTTGCGTGGGTCCCGGGGCCGCCTCTGGCAGCCTCTCGCCTGCAGGAGCTCAGGCTTGGTCGTCGCCCCGTACGTCCCATCGGTGCCCCAGGGGTCGTTGGGGGTCATTGGGGCGCTGCCGCCGGGGGCACCGGCTGAGGGGCGGCTGCTCGGGCAGGCAGGGCCTGGGTTTGCATCTCTCTTCTCCCTTAGCAATGCACGCAAACCTGGTGGCTTTGTCACCAAGCCGTGACTAACTCGTGAAACCCGTCCCTTCCCTCGTGACTTACGAGGCGGCGTGCCAGGGCGCCTTGTCTGCTGGCGGAGGTGCGGCGGGGGCCCGGCTCCCCCGGGGAGCGACGGATTTTCTCCGAGAGGTTCAGCGGCTCCGGCAGCACCGTCCTGCCCTGCGCGGCGCTCCCGGCTGCATCCTGCTCGGAGGGAAGCTCTGCTTTGCCCTTGCTTCCAGTACTTGCTGCGTGAGATGAAGCTTTTCCCTGATCTTTATGGGTCTGTTTTAATGAGACGTGAGCTTTGATGCCTCACCCGCTGCAAACGGGGCCAAGGGCCATAAACAGAGCTCACCTGACAGCAGCGGGACCTCGTGCACGAGGGCTGGGGCTCCCTGTTGGGAGGGCATTTGTGCTTCAGTCCTAAGCTGTGTCCTGGCATATTTGGGGCTTTTTNCACCACCCGCGCCGCCGGGGCTGGCTCGGTCGCAGGACAGAGCTTCCCGGCTGCAGCTGCCGCGGGCCGCGGCTCAGCGAAGTGCCTCGGGAACGGAGCCAGCCCCCACCTCCATCCCGCTCATCCCGTGGCGACTGCGGAGCCTGCTCGGAGACGTGACGGAGGGGTGGCACTTGTGTATTTTTAGCTTCTGCTGCATTGCAATAGGAGCTGAAACCGAGGGGTGCGGACAGCCGGCGACTAGGATGCAACAGCCCGTGCTGTGCACGCCACCGGGGGGGGATTGCAGCTGCCAGCCAGGGTGGCTCGGCAGCCTGTGAAAATGCTGCGTAGCTTTTCCCAAAAAGCTGCCTTTTGCACGCCCCTCGCGGTGCTCCTCGGCCGGCTGTGGAGCTGGACCTGCCCGGCACAACCCTGTCGGGGCGGCAGAGCTGCGCGGTGCTGCCCGTCCCGGGCTGCTGGCGGGTGCAGTCAGTGCCACGGAGGGGAGCCAAGCAGCGGGGGCACCGGGCAGCGGGGGCACCGGGCAGCCCCCAGGCGCTGGGCTCTGTTTAAAGAGCATGGAAACCTTTGAGGAACCCTTCTGTCAGGGGCCTCGTTGAGGCTCCCTTTGTAGGACAGGTCTGTGGGGGGTTTGAGCCATGCCCTAGCAGCCTTCCTCAGAGGTGTCCTGCTCCTCCTGGGGGGCTGCAGGGGGGCCCTGCTCCAGCCTGCAGCAAAAGGGGGTTGAATGGTGCTGGTGCTTGCAGGGCACAGGCCGTCCTGCAGGCCAGCAGCTTCTGCCGCGCATCAGGGGCCTCTCTCGCCTTTTTGTTTCATTGAAGATGAGACAAAAGCTGCCTTCCGTTCCCTGTCGTTCCCTTCCCCTGCTGCTCCGTTCCCTTTGCAGGTGCCTGGCTCCAGCGGGCAAGGGCGAGGGTTTCGCACCCAGCTCAGGCTGCGGGCAGCCCCTGCTGAGCTCCGCTGCTCCCCAGCTACGTGGCCAGGGGAGGTTTAAACTCTTCCCTTAGGTCCCTGCGACCCCTGTGGGGTCCTCCAGCTGTGCTGGAGGGCTGGGGAGGGCGCGTGCCCCCCGGCCATCCTTGCGCTCCTGCGCTGCTGGACTGGGCAGGAGCGGCCGCGTTGCCTCGCGCCTCCTGGTGCTGCTTTCCCCCAAGTCCCGATGAAAGCTGGGAAGCTGAGTCAAACTGGGGCTGTGCGTGAAATGAAACGATCTTAAGTTAAGGAAACACACTATTAAGGCCCACCCCAACCTTGGCTTTGCCCTTTAATGGGATCGTGCAATTATAAGTGCTCTCCATTAGCCCTTATGGCTCTCTGGGGAGTTTTTAATTTTTTTTTTTTGCTCCTGACCTTCTCTTTGACAGTAGTTTGACACATGGGAAAAGACTTTGTGCTCCAGCTGCTGCTGAGGGATTTGCTTTCCTATATTAAATGTAATTTGTAGAAGGTTCCTCTGGGAATAAAATAAATGTACAAACCGTACATAAGAATGTATTCTGAAAACATAAAATCATTACAATCCTCACCAAAAAAATGCCATTTGAGGGACAATTCACAGGAGCACCTCTAAGGATAAAAAAGGTGCAGGGAGCATGGAAGCTGCTTGGGTGTTGCACCGGAGGCTCAGAGGAGGTGTGCATTGCCTACCAAAACCTGGGCTTCTTCTTCTTTCCTTCCCCCTCCCCTCCAAAATACCCCAGAAACAGCAAAGCTTGCAGGGTTAGACAGGTACGTAAAAAGACATGCGGAAGACATGTAGAAGAGGCTGTTCAATGTAAAAAGGTGTTTTTCTTTAATTAAAGAAGTTGTAGTGAGAAAAAGGTCTCGCATATTGGGAATTTAAAATAAAGCCATAACAAAGCAGGACTAAAAATATGTTTAGGAACAGCTTGCTAAAAGCATGAAATCTAATAATAAATTCTTTTTCAAATATCTCAGGACTAAAAAGCCTTTAAGAGGAGCCACGGGGTAAATATGCAACCGAGGTGTCAAGTGAACGCTTGCGGAAACAGGGCGTTGGCAGAACAGCTCTAATAGGAACCCGGAGCCACCCCTGATGGCAGACGCACGTGAGAATTGCCCTGAAATTAAGGGGTTTGATAAAGACGTTTTTGAGCAACGTAGCGCAAGGCAGCGGGATTGGATGGTGTTTGCTGTGGCGCTGGGAATCGCTGGGTGGGAGCCGTCCCCCGTCAGGGACGTGTCTGCAGAAGGGGGGGTGCAGCGACCGCGAGGCAGAGCTGGGGGCCCCCGGAAACTGGAGGGCAACAGGTTTACCTGTGTATTCAGTAAGTCGTTAGGAACTGTAATAAATGCTCAGATTAATGCCTTTATGTGTCAAAATGCTACAGTGGTGAATAGTCGGTGTGGCTTCTGTAAGGAAAATTCACTCCTCTCGATCTGTTGTGGGTGTTAAAGATGAGGGTAAGACTGGTCGGGGTACGATGCAGACAGACCCCGGATAACTGCTCGCCAGCAGCAACCCCCGCAACAGCTTGCCAAATGCTTTTAAAGAAGACGAGTCGCCTCCTGGTCATCAGAGGTGTTTGTGTGCATCAGAGACCGGTCGAGGAACACGAACCAAAGCACGGGAGGGCTGTGCCGGTTTGCACGGTGCAGCACGGGGAGAAGGTGTCCGCTGAGGAAGGCGGGGGGACGGTGCCTGCTGCTGGCGGCTGTCAGATGCTGAAATGGAAACGGAGTTGGCCCCTTGGCACCGGCTGCTTTCCTGCTGCCCCCCCAAGCCCGGTGGGGTTAGAAGAGGCGTGGAGAAGACAAGGCAGATGGTCTGAGAGGTGCAGCAGCCTGCGTGCCAGGAGAGGGTGGCTTGGTACCCGTGCCTTAGCTGGGCAGAGAGAGCTCTGCAGGGGAAGGATGTGATGGAGAACGGCAAAACGGGATGGGGCTGAGAGGGTGGCAAGGAAACGCTTCGTTGTACTCATACCTTGAGAATTAGAAGCCACGTGGGAAGGCAGCGGTATTAAAACAAAATGAGCGCGTTTTCTGCCCCGTCTTACCAGTTGGTGGTGCTGAATGCCACCAGGTGCCTTGGAGCCCACGGTTCCAGCGCGCTCTTGGGGCTGCGGAGGCTGCCTGGTAGCGGCCAGGCTGTGGCAGGCAAGCTGCAAGCGTGCTTTGAAGCCACGCGGGAGCACAGATAACGCTTGCGCTGCTTTCCCAGGCTTTTCCTGTTGACTTTTGTTGAAGAGAAGCCAGGATAAACTGAACCTCATCAAGGGGAAGCAGGAAAGCCTGTCCCCAGCTCTCCCCCGTGCGCCAAACTGACCGCAAATGAGTGCTTGGCAGCACGGTCCCATGTGGACAGCAAGAGCTTGCTGTAGACTTACAGCAGCGTGACATGGAGCCTTCTGTCCTCGAGACAAACCAAGCTGTCAGCCGTGGGTGCAAAAGGGTGTCTGGGGCTGGCAGTCCTTGCCCGGTCAGCGTGGAGGTGCCTGGTTTGGCTTCCCCCCTGTTCTGCTGCTGCCTGTGCAAGCTGGGAGCTGCTCAGTCCCACACGCTGGTGGCTGATGGCCCTTTCGTGGCAGGGCAGCTTCAGGCTCCTCCAGCTGCAGGCAAGTGCTGCTGACATGTCCCAAAACTCAGCTTTGAGCCATCCTGGCAGGCTTTGACAGCTGATGCCCACAGGGTGTCCAGTGGCGAGTGCTGGCCTTGCTGGACCCGGTGCCTGCTGCCCTGCCGCGGTGGGCTCGCCCGGAGGCTGGAGGGGCTGCTGGCAGCCCAGAGGCGATGCAGGAGGAGGAGAGAGGTCCCTTTTGCGTGCTTGCGATTTCACAAACTTTCTGACACCTCCTGGTTGTTTACATGAAGCGCTCGGCTTCCTATGGCAGCACCGGTTATGGCAGGCTGGGACATCTTCACAAGCCGTCGCCGAAGCGCCCGGTCCGATTTGCTGAAGCAGCACAGCGCGAGCACGAAGCCAGAGCCACGAAGTAGGTCCCGGTTTGCAGCCTGCTCTGCTGACAGCTCTCAGCCCCGGCATGCTGGCACCGGTCCCTCTCCTGTCCAGGGGTTGCCTCTGCCTGGCAGGACACGACCGCAGCAGCAGCGTGGTCCGTCCGGCTCCGCCTGCAGTGCTCGTGCCTGCCGGGGCTGCTGTGAGCAAGAGCGTTTGCTGTCCTGGATGTGCCACATTCCCCCAGCCTGCAGCACGTGTGCTCCTCTCCAGAGCTTCTGCTCAGTGCAGGGAGCGGTGCTGGCCGCTGCGGAGGAAGCCCTGCAGCCAGTGTACAAGTCTCCAACTGCTCGGGCAGGCAGCAGGGAGCGTTGATTTTCTGGGAAGAGCTGGTGCACACGACGAGAGGCACCCCTGTTCCTGTGCCTGGCCACCGTGGCTCAGTGCTCCCAGCACGGGTGGTCAGGGACCGAGCTGCTCCAGGTGCTCAGCGCCGCGCCTGCTCCAGCCCCAGGGGTGAGCCGGGGACGATGTCGCTGCTGCTGGACGGCACCAAAGTTGCTTTCTCCAGCCCCGTTGCTCTTGGGAGGTCTGCCTGCAAGCCAGCAGCGCCTCGTGAGACTCGGGGCTGCAAGCTGGGGCTGGGAAGGAGTGGTTCACCCTCCTGCCATGCTAGGATGCTGCAGGTTTGCTTTCTGGCTGGTATCTGTGCTTGGCTGCTGTTCAGCGCAGAAGCAAGAGGAGAGCCAGCCTTGTGGGGGTCTGCGAGCTTTGTAGCTAATCCAGTAACTTGTTCCAGCTGATCCCCTGCTCGGGCAGCTTGCAGGATCTGAGAAGCGTAAAGGCTGTGGCTGGAGCCAACCCTGTTGCTCAGCCCAGGGGCTCGGAGGCAGCCTGCAGTGCTGGTTTTCTCCCTGCAAGCAATGAGTTCCCCGTAGCTGCCTGGGGGCACGCTGTCCACGCGGGCAGTGGCACTCCGCGTCCATCCTGGCAGCGGGGTCCGGGCAGGGCACCGGAGGCGGCCGCGCGTGGACGGAAGGGCCGGCACAGCCTGCCCTGCTGGCACCGAGCGCAGTCTGTTCCGTGTAAGGCTGCTGTCTAATCCCAATTAAAAACGGGAGCGTGCAGAGTGCCCTGCACTTGGACCACTGTGAATGGGCTCCAGTCCTCAGCCCGTAGGACGTAAATATTTACATACTCGGGCAGCTCTGGAACATCTGAGGAGCTGGATGGGAGTCACGGGGCCGGGGCTGCTGGAGGCTGCTTCGGGACAGGCCTTGCCCTCAGCCCAGGGAAGGGGCTCGTGGAGGGGAGCAGCTGTCCTGGCACGGGGCGGGCAGGGCACAGGGTGCCAGCAGAGCCCCATGGCTCCCAGGCTCCTCGCCAGCCCCAGGAGCTGCAGCAGAGCTGGGCTCTGCTCTCTGGGACACAGCGGGATCAGCCTTTGGGGGAGAAACAGGGCGCTTCTGTGTCTTATGATGAAAAGCTGTTACCACCAACCGCGTTTCGGTTTTCACGAGGCAGTGTGCGTCCCCGCTGGTGCCCGCCTTGGCCTGGCAGCTCCGAGGGCAGGGGTCTGTGGCTGCCCCCCGGAGGCGCTGGGTCCGCCCTGCCCTCTGCAGTGGCCTCGCCTGGGACCAGGGGACCCAGGCGCTGAGCAGCCCTGGGAGAGGCACCGCGCTAACCCCGCGCTCCTGTCCGAGCTCTGAGCAAGGCGCAGGAGGTGACCTGCGCGCGTGGGTCGCTCGGGGTCTCAGCAGGGTAAGGTGCTGGAGGGTGCGACCAAACCGGGCTTACGCCTGGGGGCAAAGGAGAGGTGCCAGCCACCTCGTCCCTGGACCTCTGTGGGCCGGCGGGGAGCTGAGAGGCCTCTCGAACCTGTCCTGCTGGGCGGCTGCCCGCTGCCAGCCTCCGTCAGGCGGGGACGGGGGGTCCTGCTCTTTGTACCGTGTCTGCAGGGGGCCGTTAGGCCTTAGCAATGGTCCCCTGTACGTTAAGGGACACGGCTCCCCCTGCCCCCTGGCACGCACAGCCTACAGGCTGTAGCCCAGCAGCCTCTCTGCAAACACCTGCTGTTTCTCTACGTGGCATTTGCTTCACACGCCGCCTTTCTGTTCTCTCTGCAGCCGCCGAGCTTAAAAGCTCTGAGCCGCTCCCCGATGTCGGATGCCTCGGACGCCTGGGAGTGCAAGGCGCAGGACCCCTTTGCCTGCAGCGAGGAGCAGGACAAGCTGCCCCACCAGGTGACAGCCACGGACGCGGGCAGCCAGTGCCAGTGCCCCGAGGAGGAGCCCGACGGGGCTCCCCAGAAGCGGCCGAGCACCCAGAACGGGATGCAGGACACTGGGGGTGTGGGCACGGGGGTAAAGAAGAAACGGAAGAAAAAGGATCTGGGAGAACAGGAAGGGGGAGAAAAAGCAGCTGTGGAGGTGAAACCAAAGAGGAGAAGAGAGCCTAAAGAACCAAAAGAGCCTAAAAAGGCCAAGGAGCCCAAGAAGCAGAAGGAGCCCAAGCAGAGGGAGGTGGCCAAGAAGCCCCGGAAACCTCGGGAACCCAAAGCCCCCAAGGAACCTAAAGAAAAGAAGAGCGGCTCTGAGCCTGTCCCCAGAACGAGACCCAAGAAGAGCAGGTGGGTGCTGGCGTGACCTTGCCTCTGTGCCTCGTGTGGCTGGGGCCCTGGGCCACCGCATGGCCGCTTGTGCAGGGTGCACGGGCTCGTCCTGCCGAAGGACACGCAGGTCTGGAGGCCGGGGTCTCCCTGGCCATGCAGGGACAGGTCAGGCGGGTGCTCTTCTGGGGCTGAGACCCTGTGAGACCCCAGGGCCAGCAGTGCCCCATCCAGCAGAAGAGTCTTGGCCTCCCCTTGGCCTGGCCTCTGTGCCAAGCGTCTTGGGGGACAGAGGGACCTTAGGGACAGAAGGACAGCAAGGCGCTGTGTGACAGAGGGCCTGTTGCACCTCTTCTGGGGCCCAGGCAGAGGATATGTGAGTGAGACCAACCTCACCTTGTCTTGTCAGCAAGGGCAGGGTCCCTGCACGCCCCGGGCAGCCCGGAGGCTGTCAGGTGGAGCAAGAACCGTCCCCTCTCGGGCGGCGGGACCCGTCCCCGCCACGCAGCTGCGGTGTCTGGGAGGCAGGAGCTGAGCCCCCGCTGCAGCTGTGGGCTCGTGGCAGAGCTGCAGCTGGGAGGCCTGAGGACTCCCTCGTACTGCGCTGCCGAACACCACCGCCTCCGGTAATTCCTCATCCTATTAATTAACAGGCTGATTGGCCAGAAGAGGAGCTCTGATTTCTTAGCTCTGATTTCTTTTTAATCGGGAATGTGTGCAGATAGCGGAGCGGGTGTCAACAGCACCAGCATTGTTTGATTTATCGTTGTAGACTGGCAAGAATAAATGTTTTTGGAGAGTCCTGTACAAAGCGGGCCTATCGATTGGAGCCGGGCCCTCCTCCTGTGCTGTAAATAACCCGTAGGATGAATGTATTTGTGTCACGAATGAGATTAGTGCAGGATCCAACGGGGAATTTTTCAGCAAAACCTTTCTCTGTTGGAAAACATCAGTTTGGTAGAGCTTCTTGAAGGAACTTTCTTGCAAATGGGCACCAGAATGGGCCTCCCAATGTCCGCTGGATCCGGCTGCCCACTTCCCCCACCACGGCTGCCTGTGTGCAGTGGGGCACGGAGCCCCGCGTCCTCCCCTGCCCCGGGGGCTCCGGCCCCTTCGGAGCTCGCTGGCAGCTGGGTCCCGGAGGGGCTGGGGCTGCAGAGCCTGGGCACTTTGTCCCAGGGGGAGCACCTCCAGCCGAGCTGCACGGTGCCATCGCTTCTGGTCTTCCTTGAGCTCGGTGCTCCGTGCGCAGGGGACGCCTGGCCCCCGTGTTGTGGGCTGGCGAGACAGAGCAGCTGTGGATGGAAAGACAGATCAAGCAGATGGTGCCCAAGAGCAGAGAGGAGGGAAGCTGGTGCCAGGGAGCAGGGTGGGAGCAGAGGGGGAAGGAGATGGGCTGCAGGCAAGGAAGGGGAGGACGAGGCACGTGCAAAGGCAGCGCTGGGCACCCGAAGGATCCTGCTCTTCCTGGGAAGGGCAAACTGCAGGCTCAGTCTCGGAGCAACACATGTCCATGCCACCCCTGCAGGGTCAGCACCTGCTCTTAACCCTCCCTCTTCCCCAAAAGCAGGATTTCTGTCTGGTCCATATAGCCCCCGTATAGCCCGCGGGCCAGGCAGGTTGCGTGGTCACCCCATCCCGCAGGACGGGCAAGCACGCCGCTCTCCTGGAGCCCCCAGCTTGGCCTCGAGCCCAGCCTGGCCTCGTGCCCGGCACGCAGAGCTGCTGTGGCCTCTGCTGGCAGGAGGCTGGCTTGAAGGCCTTGAAGGCAGCTTGTTTCCACCTTTGCCAGGGAGGAGGGATGCAGCTGGCAGCCTTTCCTAACGCTGCCTCCACTCCACCGTTAAGAAACCGCTGTGTGGGCAGTTCACACACATCCACCCCTGCGGTGGGACCTTTGGGTCCGAGCCAACGCAGGCGAAGCCTGGGGAAGAGCAGACCTTGGAGGCTTGGGCTCCTGGAGGCACTCACAGCTGCTGTCCAGGAGCTTGTTGCCACCTGGAAGGTCCCTCGGCTGCCACCAGTGCCTTCACAGTGCTAAAAGCAGCCTGTGACAGTGTGAGCTGCCCACCGGGGCACCAAACTGGTTGGCTAGACATGGGGGTGTGGTGGGGGAACCCCAGCTGCAGACCTGGGGGCCCTGATCCCTGCTGCAAAAGGCAAGGCAGGGCCTGGGGGCAGGAGAGGGCGGAGGGGGACCTGTGTGCTGTGCCAAGGCTGGATGAGGTGCCTGGGGATGATGTGAGAAGCCTTGGCGAAGAGGTTGCTCCGTGCAAAAAAATCCCAATTGAAATAACTCTGTAACACATCATCCAGCCACAGGAAACTGCGTGCAGGAGTTTGGGAGTGCCGTGAAGCTCTGTGCTTTCCCTTTCCTGGTTGAGCCTGAGCCCAGGGTGCCTCCTCCTGCTCATCCGCACCCTCCAGGAGGACTGAGGTCCGCTCCTGCCACTTGGAAAGCCCAGTCCTCAGCTCCTCCGCGCAGCGTTCCCCCTCCACAACCCCTTTTTGAGCCTCTTCTGGGGTGGTTGCCTTGGCCTTCGGAGCAGCAGCTGGCGAACCCACGCGAAGTAGGAACGGCCGCTGGGTGCAGACCCCCGTGGGTGTCGCGGAGGAGCGTGCTCCCCGCCACGGGGAGGGCCAGGGATGTGGGGCTGGGGACGGGAGAGGCTTGTGGCAGGCAGGCGACAGGCAGGGTAGGCGCTCTGTGCAAATGGAATGATTGCTGGGAGTCCTCTAAGTGGCAGATAATGGTGGCATAATTTCTTCTAAATTATTTCTAATCATAGCCAACTACTGGCTCATGAATGAAGCAGTTGTTAATTGTGACTTACAAATCAATATCTTGGGAGTTATTGCTGGGTGGAAGCAATACTCTCAGTGCATTTTCAGGGCCTGTAATTGAACCGCTGCTACACGGCCAGGTCATTTTTGGCCCGAACAGCAGATTTTTAACTGCTTGGCTTTGGCCAGCCCCAGACAAGCAGCGATTGTCTCCTGAAACTAGGGTAAAACCTAGACGTGGCTTTGAAACCGACTTTCCTCTGCAGCTGTGCAAGTCTTGGATGTGGAGGGGACGAGCCGTGGGGCTGACGGTGAGCGCGGAGGGGCAGCTCCGCTCCCTGGGCTCCTTGCTCAGCATGGGGACAGGCACCAGCTCTTTGAAACCTTTCCCTTAACAGTGTTTGTTGCAGCGGGTAAGGACGGACGTGGTGTTGGGAGCGGGTGTTTCTGACCCTGGTGCTTCCTGGCCACGTTCTCTGCCACATGCAGGTTGTGGCTCTGGCTGGGGTGCGCTGAGCACTGGGTGCCTGGGGGTGGCCGGGTGGCCTGGGGCGGTGTGGCCCTTCTTGGCACGCTGTACATCTGCAGGAAGGTGCTGGGATTCACCAGGAGCAGGGTCCAGACCCCTCTGTGGCTGTGCCTCTGCGGCCTGTGGCTTGAGCGCTCAGGGCAGTTGCTTGATGGGACAGAGCCTCCCCGTGTGTCCGCGGGGAGCCGCGGCGACAGCCAGGGGTCTGGGACTTGTGTCCCTCCCGTGTCTGTGGGCGTCACAGGGCTTGACACCCTCTGGCTCCAAGCGCAGGCCAGCGTTTGCTCTGCTGCTGCCTCAGGTGCGGGCTTGGTGCCGTGCCTCAGGGACACGAACCACGAGCTGGAGCGGTTCTGCCTCGGCGCCGCTCTGTCGGGGTCTGGCAGGGCGCTGCGGCACACGCGCATCCTACCGCGGGGATGGCTGGGGCTTCCCGGCCTGGGGTGGGTTTGTCTCTCAGGTGCCAGACCTTGGGTTGCCCACCGAGCCTGCTGAACGGTGTTTCCAGCCTTCGTCGGCACAGGTCGTGTTTGGGCAGGCACCTCGTTGCCTTGGCTTGCTGGGGCCGAGTGGTGGAGACCTTACCTGGTGGTGGGGAGATCGTCCTTGCGCCTGGGCGGGACGGAGGGCCCTGCCTCGGGCCTCCCAGCTCGTGCAGGGGCGCAGGGGCTGCCGTGCACCGCTCGGATCTGGCCTCGTGGTGGACACTCGGTGGTCTGAGGAAGGGCTCGCCCCAGCTGGGCAGGGAGGTGCTGGCCTGGGTCCTCCAGCTCCTTGCGCCACCTCTACTGTATCCACAGCATCCCGCCTTGGCTCAGGCTGGCTCTCCAGGAGCTGTGCAGGCTGTCAGGGAGCTGAGCCCCATCTCCAGCAGCCCCTGTGGTGCCGTTCCCCAGCTGGCAGGAGCCCCCAGCCCCTTGCCGCCCCACACCAGGCTGCACAGTTGGTGTGGAGAGCTGATTGCAGCGCACCCTGCATCCTGGTGCGCTGGAATCGGCTGGAGAAACACTCGATGGTGATCAAATAGAAAGCACAGACTGCCACCATCGCCGGCTGGTCTGTGCTGCGATGCGCAGTGCTGGGGGAGGCCCCAGGAGCCTCGTGCTGCTGTTGGGTGACAAGGTGGGAAGAGGAGGCCAGAGCAGAGCCCAGCACGGGTGCTTGCTTGTCTCCCCCAGAGCAGTGTCTGACTGTCGGTCTGTCCTGGCAGCAAGGAGCAAGGTCTAACTGTTGGTCTGTCCCGGCAGCAAGGAGCACGGGCCCACCCCTGTGGAGAAGAAGAAGAAAGGGAAGAGGAAAAATGAGATCCCAGTGGATAGTTTGGAGTTGGATCAGGATCTCCTGAGCCCGTCCGTGCAGAGCCCAGAGGAGTCTGCGGAGTCGGCTGACAGCCAGGTACGGCCGAAGCCCTTGGCTGGCTGCTGGGTGGGAAATCTGCACCTTAGTGGGAGAAGAGCCTCTGTGTCTTCCGGCAGTGCCCCTTCCCCGGAACAGCACAGGGAGGCTGGGGGGTGCCACAGGAGCTGCGCGTCTCTGCAGGGCTCCTCTGCTTTTGTCCCCGGGGCCAGCAGGGCTGTGCAGGTCGGGCTCTGCGCCAAAGCACTGCTGGAGGCCTCGGCCCAGCAGCGACGGAAGCTGCTCTACCTCTGCGGCAGTGCAGGGGCTTACGTCCGATGGTGGCCTGTTCTTCCTACCACCTCCACCCCCACCAGTGCAGGGGGTGGGCTGGAGATCAGGCAGCCATGGGGCTTTCTCTCCTCCAGTTCCCATCCCCACACCAGCCAAGGGGGGTACTTGGGCTGCCCATCTCCCCCATGACTGCCTCTTTGATCCCACACACAGAAACGCCGCTCTGGCCGGCAGGTGAAGAGGAGGAAGTACAACGAAGACCTGGATTTCAAGGTGGTAGATGATGACGGTGAGACGATAGCCGTGCTGGGAGCTGGGAGAACCTCTGCGCTCTCCGCCTCCACTCTGGCATGGCAGGCAGAGGTAGGGCTGGAGGTGGAACGGGGGTGGCGGGGCTTCCTGCATCTCAGGGTGTCCCGGGGGTGTCACCGTGAGGTTCAAGGAAGTATAGGATCCCAGTACAAGGATGGGGTGGGAGTGAGTGTGTCTGGGAGTGTGCCAGCTTGCTCTGCAGGGAGTCTGAGTGCACAGAGGGATAGGTGAGACTCATGCAGGTCTAACCTTCCCTCTCCTGCTGAGAGGCTAAGGCCTCTGGGACATGTCACATAGCTGGAGATGTCCCTGAATGCATGACTGACCCACTACCCATACCCACCTTTGGCTCCTGTTCCTGTAGCTCTTGCCAATGAGGTTAACCTAGTATTTCGGCTGTGCCAGCCAAGGACTTTGTATGTGCCAGATCATCATTTACTGCCCACATCGCTACTCTCCATCAGTCCCTCTGAGTGCGGAGATGCCCAGCCAACCTGCCAGCCAACCTGCTCTGCCGGGCAGCATGGCAGGGACATGGGCAGTGTGGCAGGGACCAGCTGGAGTCACCACAGTTTGGGCCTCGCTGTCCTACCTCCTCTGCACACTGAGCTCATTCCTCATCCCTGCTGCTCTGCGTGTCAGATGCCTGCAGCTCACTGCCTCTCGGTGGTCACCAACAAAGCTGCCAGATATTAATAATGGTCACTAATTGTTTTCATGGTGTTCTCGTGTCCCTCTCCAGTCCCTTTCTAACAAGGCTTTGGTGTGGATATTAGCCAGATCAGTTGTTGAGGCAGTAAATAAGACCTGGCCTGATGCCCCCAGCCTTGCCCAGCGGGCTGCTGCGCACCCCTGGGACGTGCTGCCCTTTCCTTTTGCTGCTGCCTGGGGCCACGTCCCCACTGGGCTCCTGGGAGCGATCTCTTCAAGGGAGATTTTCAAAACAGCCGGTGGGAATGGGTTGCCTTTGGCAGGTGTCCACGCTGCCAGCCTGCTTTCCTTTGCACTTAGTCTTTGCCGTCCACCCTCATGTGCCCAGCTCCAGAGTTATGAAGGCTGGTGTCACGGCAGCCAGGCTGCGCTGCGTGCCTGCGCTGGGCTCCTGCCAGCAGGCTCGGCCCGGCCTGGCTGTGGCTGCTGCCAGCATCGGGACTGACCTAGCAGGGCACGATGAGGGCACTGAGGCCCCAGGGCTGCTCTCCCCACGGCCTGGACTTGCAGCTTTCCTCCCTGGATCCTGGCCGTGTTTCTCAGGAGCTCTCCGGGGCTGCGCGTAGCTCCTCCGGCAGCCCTCAGACTGCAAAAGCCGCCAGCTTGCGGCACTCCGTGGGGCTGCTCCTGCCACAGAGCGCGGCCGGGAGGGCCTCAACCTGCCCACTGGCTTCGTGCCTACTGTCTGGGGCTGGGAGCGGGATAGTTTTAGGGCCACCTCCAGCACGAGTTTATGGAGTGGGAGCCCATCGGTGGCCAGCAGAAAAGCTCTGTGGCCTCATGGGGGGATTTCCTCATGGCAGACCTGAAGCCCATGGAGGAAGGGAGGCCTTCCTGTCCCAGCACTGGCTGCCAAATTGCGTGGCCCTGGCTGCAGCGTCCTTCGCTCGCCATCTCTAGCTCTGCTCACTTGCCCCAGTAGGCCAGGAGACTCTGCCAGCCACATCCATGCCATCTCCCTGGTCCTGTCCCCCTGCAAGCACCGTGGCCACGGGCAGGTGGCAGTGATGGAGGGTATCTGTGGCGGGGCACCTTCCTTCCTTGAATCTCAGTGGAGAAGCTCCCAGGCTTCCTCCTCTTTTCTGGGCTGGTGGGCTGGGAGAGGACAAGTAGCCACTTTGTATTGGGAGGGTGCCAGAGACCAAGCTGGGAAAACAGTGCTCTGCTCTCCTCCCGCTGTTCCCAGGAGCCTCCCGAGGATGATGCCAATATCATTGAGAAGATCCTTGCCTCCAGGATGGTGCAGAAGGAGGTGAGTGACAAAGGTGCCAGTGGGGCTGGAGGTCCCTGGGCCGAGAGTGGACGAGGCCTGGCTGCCTTTGTTCCTCAGACGCGGGAGAGGCAGCAGCAGTCCGTGCTGCTGTGCCATTCCCTATCCCAGCTCCTGCAAGGTGCTGTTGGGGTGTGCCCAGACCATCGCCCCTCTGGGTGGGGGACCAGTGTTGTGCCTCTCCTGTCCTGGGCACCAGAAAGCCTCTGGAGAGGAGTCAGGCCTGGACTGGTCCCCAGGAGGTGTTTGAGTGCCGTGTCCTCAAGGGTGGTCTTGCATCATGTTCCCCAGGGCCACTGAGCCCGCAGGGCAGGTGCCACACCGAGTGCCTGGCCATCCTCGCTGTCCCTGGGGCTCTGCCTGCCTGGAGCCCGTGGCTGGGCAGGGGAGGCCAGCCTGCAGCCAGGCCGCAGGGGTTGTCCCCATTTTCTGCACAGGCTCTGGATGCCACTAACTCTCCTTCACTTGGTTTCAGGCTCACCCCGGAGGCCTGACGTTCGAGATGGAGGAGTTCTACGTCAAGTACAGGAACTTGTACGTGCGGTGTCGTGGTGCTCTGTGCCGCGGTGGTGCGCGCTGTGTGTGCAGGAGCGAGGTCTGCGCACTTCTGCCTCCCTCCCAGCCCCAGCTGCAGCCCTGGTGTCCCTGCCTTGCTGCTGCTGTCCTCCCGAGCCTGCTCCATGGGGAGCAGGGAAGCCACTGCAGCTGCAATGCTGTCTTGGCTGTGGCTTTCTCCAGTCTGGGGCTCCACATGGCGAGGCGTGAGCTGGGTGTTCTCTGGGTCGCTGGGAGCTCCTTGCTTGTGTGTGGGGTGGATGGGATCGTTGCCCAAGGGCCTCTTTGGTCACGTTTTGTTGATTTTTTTTCCTCTGCAGCTCCTACCTGCACTGTAAGTGGGCAACTCTGGAGGAGCTGGAGAAGGACCCCAGGATATCCCAGAAGATAAAGCGCTTCCGGAACAAGCAGGCTCAGATGAAGCATATTTTTACAGAGGTGAGAGCTGAGCGCAGCAAGTGGCCACTGCCTTCCCCAGCACAGCTGGGCCCAGTGCTGTGGCTGAGCAAGCCACAACAGTGCCCTGAATGTGTCATGGTGTCACCAGAGGAGGTACGGGCAGGGTGATAGACGTCGCTTGCTGGGTTCTGCCAACCCTGGAAGCATTGCTTAATGGGAGGGAGGGCAGCACGAAGTGCTGAAGGTGCTCTCTTTGTTTGTTTGGGGAATGTGCCTACTCGTGGTGGAGCAGAGATGCTTTGGGAGAGAGAGACCTATAAATACTTGGGCTTAAGGCAGGTCCTGCCTACTTTGCTCTGTAAGCAGATTAATTGTGTTTAATATGGAAGGTGTTCTATAATTTATCTTGCCGCTCCAGAGAGAGTTTTTGGATCTCCTCAAACTGCCCCTTAGGAGTGTAAATTGGGCCAGTAGGCTATGAAAATTTCTCCATGGATGTAGTTGCAAAGCCGGGGGTGTGTGTCAAATTTCTCACTCCTGAGTCTCTTTGGGGCCTTTCCCAAGGTGCAAAGAAAAAGCACGTGTTGGAACACATCATATCATTAACAGCTTAGCAAGGAGCAACTGCCCTTTCCTGTGACTAACTGGGGCTTGGGGAGCTGTGAACACAGAAGCCTGCTTTTTCTCATTCCCAAGCCCTAGACATGTGGCTCTCCAAGGACCACTGCTAGTCTAAAGCCCACTCCTCCCCAGGCTTTCCTGCCTTGAGGGTAAGCCTTTGCCTCGTGAGCGGTTGCTGCTGGTGACTGCTGGGCTGAAAGTGGGGAGGGAGGGAGAGGCAGAAAGAGAGAACAAGTCCTTGTAGAGGACTAGGGTTCATGAGGGGACAGCTGGAGAGACCCAGGCGGTGCTATGTGTGGCGCTCACAGCTCTGGATGCTGTATATAAGCTGGAGCACGCAGCTGAGGGCTTTGTACCTCAGGGCCAGATGGGCTGGGGCAGACAGTCCTACCTCCCAGCAAGGGCAGCATGGAGCCAGCAGCCGCTCTGAAGCGAGGGCTTTGCCTTCTGCAGGGCTCCTGCATCCTCATGCAGAGGCAGATGTCACCTACCTGTGTCCATGGGCACTTGGTGTGCTGTGCACAGCAAGCAGCATCCTGGGGACAGATGTCCCACAGCTGTTTTCTCGCGCCCACCATCTGTTTAACCCTGGGATCACCTCGAATTTACCTCTCTTTTTGCTGCCGCAGCCTGATGAGGATTTATTCAACCCGGACTACGTGGAGGTAGATCGAATTCTGGAGGTGGCTCACACGAAGGACCCTGACACCGGGGAGGTGAGTGGCTGCGTCACTCCCTTGCCCCACAGAGGGAGGGAGGCTCAGCAGGAGACCTGGACCCAGCACACGCGTTGCATGTCATCTCTGACCGACCTGAGGCCTTTCCAGCCTTGCACAGCTTGAACCCTACTCCTGGGGGTCCCCTGGCACAGTGGTAATACAAGGGCCACTGAGCATCGCTGTGATGCAGTCTCAGTCGCAGCCCGCGCCCGTGCCCTGGGGCTTGAGCAGCTGTGAGCACGGCACTGGTCTGCGAGCCTCTCTGTGTGCTGCAGGAGGTGACTCACTACCTGGTGAAGTGGTGCTCGCTGCCCTATGAGGAGAGCACCTGGGAGCTGGAGGAGGATGTCGACCCAGGGAAGATTAAAGAGTTTGAAGCCCTCCAGATCCCTCCAGAAATCAAGCACATGGTAACGTACCCAAAGGTAACGTACCCAGCTGGCAGCTCACTGCCCTGGGCAGGAAGGGACTGCCTCTGTTTTGCTAAGGCCCAGCAGTGGTGACCTTTGTGTCCCTGCTACTTCAGTGCAAGCCCCATATCCTCCCCTCTGGAGGTGTTAGTTAGTTTACGGGTGGGATTAGTTAGGATTTATGGGTGGGATCCAGAGGCAGAGACCTCTCTGTGAATCTGCTGAGTGTCAATGACTGTTTTAAAGTGTTGTCCTGGTGTGCAGTCCCAGAAGCAGGGCCTGGCAACACCGGGCATTAGCCTTTTCCTCTCCATGGATCTTGCTCCTGCTCTCTCCTCCTAGGAGCGCCCAGCATCTGAGTCCTGGCAGAAACTGGAGAAGTCCCGGGAGTATAAGAACAGCAACCAGCTGCGGGAGTATCAGCTGGAGGGAATGAACTGGCTGCTCTTTAACTGGTATAACAGGTGAGGAGGGGCTGGAGACATGGGCTCCTGTAAAGAGTCCCGCTGGGGACTGGGTCCCGTGGGGCCCTGGCATGTGCTGTTGCAGGAACAGCAGAGCTGGAGGAGCGGAGCCAACAAGCAGGGGCCTGACAGCAGCCGCTGAGAGCTGCCAGTGCTGGAGCTGCCAGGCAGCAGCCAGAGAAGTTGTGTTTGTGCTAGCTTTGCAATTGAGTCTGTAGGAATGTTTCTCCCTGGTGAATGCTGATGTGTTTTGGAGATGGTATAGGCTTAGCTATGGGTCTAAAATGCAGCTGATTTTTGGTATTGGTCCGGCTGCTGGTGACCCATTCCTGTGCCAGGCATGCAGAAATACCCAGGTCCTCAGCTGCAGCAGGCGATCAGATGCATTGTTCACAGGCTAGCGTGCACCCGAAGGGCAGCATCTTTCCCACTAACTTCAAGTCCGTCATCTGCACGAGTTTGGATGGTCTGGCTTACCCAGATGAGTTTGGGCCACTTGGAGCACTCTCCTGATGTCCCCCACCCTCCACAGCATGGAGTCAGAGAGGTGTGGGTGGAGGTGACATGCCTGATATCACATCGAGGAGTTAGTGACAGGGTGGTTCCTGCCCTGAGAGCCCCATTAACCTGCCCTTGCCCATCTCTGCAGGAAGAACTGCATCCTGGCTGATGAGATGGGGCTGGGGAAGACAATCCAGTCAATCACCTTCCTCTCAGAAATCTTCCTGATGGGCATCCATGGCCCATTCCTCATCATCGCACCCCTCTCCACTATCACCAACTGGGAGAGGGAGTTCCGCACCTGGACGGAGATGAATGCCATCGTGTACCACGGCAGCCAGATCAGCCGGCAGATGATCCAGCAGTATGAGATGGTGTACAGGGACGCGCAGGTGATTGATGCACACAACACTCCCAGGATGCGTCCTCCGGCTCTGGCTTCCTTTACTTGGGAAGCACTGAGCTGCATGTGGAGCTTGTGGTTCATCCAGAGAAGGCAAGATGATCTTTTAAGACCCCTTTGCTGGCATGGGCTCAGGGTGCACTGTGTGTGAGTGAAGAACAGGCCCAGTTCATGCAGAAAGGGGAAGATGCAGCTGAGCCCCAACCGCACCTCTTGTCCAGGCCTGATTTTCTGCCCCGAAGCAGTGTCTGGTTTGGAGACATGCAGCCTGCAGCCAGCATGGAGGCTTGCAGGAACCTGCCAGATGCGTGAGGGAGGTGAATCTGGGAGAATCCCAGCTAGAAACCAGATTCTAACACTGACATGGTGGCCGGCCTGTGTGGACTGCCAGGATGTTTGACAGTGTCCTGCTGCCCTGCACGAGTCAAGCACTGCATGTGGTTTATGTCTCCCTAGGGCAACCCTCTCCCTGGGATCTTCAAGTTTCAGGTGGTTATCACCACCTTTGAGATGATCCTTGCTGACTGCCCAGAGCTGAAGAAGATCCAGTGGCGCTGCGTGGTCATTGATGAGGCCCATCGCCTGAAGAACAGGAACTGCAAGCTGCTGGAGGGGCTGAAACTCATGGCCCTGGTGAGCACGTCCTGCCCAGGTTCATGCAAGAGCAGGGTGGGCCAGAGGTGGCCGTTGCAAGCCATCAGGTGTCACTGCCAGCTGCTTAGCACAGGGCCAGAGCTAAGAGTTCCCTGTCTCAGAGGGGAGACTGTCCGGGACCCATGGGGTCGCCGAAGCAGCACCAGTTATGGAGGGCTCTTTGATGGATGGGGCACTGGTGATCTGCAGCCATCACAAACTCCTTTTTGCTGATGTGGAATGAATATTAATCCCACAGCTAGACAATTCCTCCTATGTCCTTCCTATCTGCATGCACTCCCTGGCAGAACACTACCTGGCCATTGCAGCACAGCTTGGGCTGCTTCAACAAACAGCTGCAGTGGCTGAGCAGCTGTGCAGAGCATCATTTGGCTGTGGCATTCCTTGTACCCTGTGGTGAGCGGGGCTGCCATATTCAAGCTGGTTTCTTAACACTCTGCAAGCATAGGACCAGTCCGTGTCAGGGATGGGGGTGCAGGACTGTGTGTAGTGAAAAAGGGATCAATGAGCTCATCTGGGAAATGAATTTGGATGCCCAGCTCCTTCACAGCCCTGGAGAAAGCAGTGCTGCTGTTTGTTGGACTGAGGGCCATGAGGCATATTGTATTACCCAGCCCTACCCAGCTTTGGCCACACTCAGCTGTAGCTGGACCAAGCCCCCAGAAATTGTCAGTCTGATGTCTCCAGTGTTCCTAAAGACCCTGCTGTCTCCCTGTGATCTTGTGTCTTGTGCAGGTCCCTGCTGGGTTTTGAGCAGCCTGGGCCTAAGGGGAATTGCTGCCATCCCCCCTTCATAATCATCACATTCCTTTGCACGAGTCCCATGGGAGCCTCTCAACCTTACAGTTGCCCTTCTTTCGTAGCTGGTGAACCTCGAGGATGTTACCCGTGTTAGGTTTGGCAGGAGGATTAGACTGAGCAGTGAGTGAGCACCCCAGTCCCTGGCAGTGCTGGGACAGCGGCTGGTGAGCCCTGGGAGGCAGCACCCAGAACAGTGCTCTGATCTGCCAAAGTGCTGGAGAGGGAAATCTTGCCTGCAGGTGCACAGGGGCTTGCGCTTTGTCAGCATCCCTGTCCACGTGCCAGCACAGTCCTGCTGAGGGTCTTATGCCAGGGCAGAGCTGAGCCCTGGGGCAGTGTGGGGTTCTCAGTGCTGGCTGTTCTTGCTGCAAAACTGGACTGGGACACATCCTGGGGAGTGTCCTGAGAGCCACAAGGCAGTGGTGCATGGCAGCAGCTGGGTCAGGGCTGGCGTCATGGCCAAGGGAGCCTTTCTGGGAGTGCCTGTGCCTGCAGGTCATGCAGTGCATTCCTGGGGCTGGAAGACAAGGAGCATCGTGATCTTGGGGCCCTGGGACCTAGCCATTGGGTCTGAGCCCTCAACCTGTTTTCTGTGTATACCCAGGAGCACAAGGTGCTGCTGACAGGCACCCCTCTGCAGAACTCAGTGGAGGAGCTCTTCAGCCTCCTGAATTTCCTGGAGCCACAACAGTTTCCCTCAGAGACGGCTTTCCTGGAGGAGTTCGGGGATCTGAAGACAGAGGAGCAGGTACCTAGAAGAGTGAGGCTGATGACTGTTTGTACAGGTCACTGGGACACCTGGTCACCAAGCCAGGCACACACTCAGACGTACTTTGTGGAAGTGAACGGGACCCCTCGTTGCTTAAAGGTCTGCTCCTTGCAAGGTGCAGTGCTGCATGCGGGCCCTGGACTCAGCCAGGAGAAACAAAGTTCTGACAGCCCATAGGCCAGTGCTGCTTTGGAGAGAGGAGATCAGCCTGTGCCAAGGCCAGGGTCTGCTCCCTTCCTAGCTCCCTGCTGCCCCTTGCATGCCTGGGCAGCTCAGCACACCCAGCTTTCCCATCTGGTCTGTCCCTGAGACCAGCAGGACTGTAGGGTGAGTGAGGAGGTCAGTAAGTCCATGCATCTGTCACCCTGTCAGGTTCTTGGGGAACCATCCTCCAAAGTTCCCCTTGAGCACAAGTAATGGGGAGCAGCACAGTCCCCTGGGTTGCCTCACTGCTGTTTGAGTGTCTGGCTTAAGTGGAGATTGCACACAGTTCATTATCCTGGGGGAGCAGGCACGGACACGTGGAGCACCCATCATCCCAGCTGCTAGCAAAGCTCCCAGCTCTCCTCCTGCAGCAGACGCGTGTACCCAAAGCTGCCTGCAGCAGAAATGTGCAGAGTTCATGGCCCAGGGCCAGTCGTTCACATGCCTGCTCCAGGGAAGCCAGATCCTAAAGTCACCCCGGTTGTCAGCAGTGCAGCTGCTTCAGGGCCATTTGTAGTGGGTTTACAGCCTAGAGAGGCTCTAGGGTTGCACGCCCCTCCACTGTTGTCACTGTGTGCTTGCCATGCAGGGAGGGCAGTGAATCTCTGTGCTTGCTCTGGCAGGTGAAGAAGCTGCAGTCCATCCTGAAGCCCATGATGCTGCGACGGCTGAAGGATGACGTAGAGAAGAATCTGGCACCCAAGCAGGAGACCATCATTGAGGTGGAGCTGACCAACATCCAGAAGAAATACTACCGGGCCATCCTGGAGAAGAACTTCTCCTTCCTGTCCAAGGGTGCCAACCAGCACAATATGCCCAACCTCATCAACACCATGATGGAGCTGCGGAAGTGCTGCAATCACCCATATCTCATCAATGGTGAGGACTGTGCACAGGAGGTGTGGGGGGTCAGGTCTCACTGCAGCATTTACTGGTCACTGCCCGCAGGGCTCACCCAGCTCTGGCCCTCTGCCTGCAGTGATGTGTCTTGTTGCCCTCATGGGCAGCCCAGCTCCCCTCAAGCGCTGCCTGCTGGTGGGCACTGCCAGCCTCAGGGTCTTGCCAGGCTCTCTGTGTACAGGTGTTCTGGGGGCGTTTTAGAGTGCATCTCTTGCATCCCAGCATGGCTTGTTCTGCCAAAAGTTGGTGCAAGCCCTGGAGGAGTAGAGTCACAGGAGTGGAAGGGCTTCTGGAGGTCTCTAGCCAGCCTCCCTTGATCCAATCGGCTGCGTAGATTCTGTTCCTTGCCTGATGGCTTGCTCTTGCTGCAGACAGGAGGCTGGGGGCAGCTGCACTGCCAGCCTCACCAAGAGCTCACATCCCTTCTCACCTGGCAGGGGCGGAGGAGAAGATCCTGGAAGACTTCCGTAAAACACACAGCCCGGAGGCACCAGACTTCCAGCTGCAGGCAATGATCCAGGCAGCCGGGAAGCTGGTGCTCATCGATAAGCTGCTTCCCAAGCTGATTGCTGGTGGGCACAAGGTGCTCATCTTCTCCCAGATGGTGCGCTGCCTCGACATCCTGGAAGACTATCTCATTCAGAGGCGGTTAGTACAAGCTTGAGCATTCACCACAGCTCCTCCACCTCATGTCCATCCTGCATTGTAGAAATGGAGGGGAAACAGCCCGGGGTGGGGATTTGGCCATTCTGTGCCCACACACCAAAGGATCCGAGTTACTGCTGATGGGTGCGGAGACTCCAAAGCTGGGCAGCTCTGACCTGGCCATTCTTCATTGCCCGGGGCTAGTCCTAGGAGTGGCCAAATGGAGATAGGCCCTTCCGGTGGTCCTAGTTTCGGCTGTCTGCATGCTCACACACAGCCTGGGGGAAGTAGCTGCAGCCAGTTCAGGCCCTGCTGTGACCCTGCTCTCACCTCTTCCCCTCTTGGAGCAGGTACACCTACGAGCGAATTGATGGGCGGGTGCGCGGGAACCTGCGCCAAGCTGCCATCGACCGCTTCTGCAAGCCTGACTCGGATCGCTTCGTCTTTCTCCTGTGCACGCGGGCAGGCGGGCTGGGCATCAACCTGACTGCTGCTGACACCTGCATCATCTTTGATTCAGACTGGAACCCACAGAATGACCTCCAGGTAACGGGTCAGGCCGGGACAGACTGCATGCAGGTCCCAACAGCACGGCTCCAGTCACCACTGCCAGCCAGAGAGAGGTGGGCAGCAGCACCTGGCTGCTCTGGCATGGGGCGCAGCACTGGGAGAGCTGGCAGGATTGTGAGCAGAGGTCACGCTGTGGCTCTAAAAGCACAGGTGGGCAACACTTTGCCCATACCTCGTGATGGAGGGGTTGAAGAGACCAAAGGCTACAGCCTGAGCCCCGTGTCCTTGCCTAGGAGTGCATGGGGTCTGACTCCTACTCCACAGCCAGAGCTGTGCCAGCTCAGCCACAGGTGCTCGGGGAGGGGTGCACTGGGATGTGGGAGCTGACCATGGCTCTGGTGGGTGAGGAGAGGTTGCTGGTTGCTGGTAGGGGTACCACAAGCCACACCATCCCCAGCATGCTAGGCTTGCTGTGTTTGAAGCTGTGCCCTCTGCTCTCCCAGGCTCAAGCTCGCTGCCACCGGATTGGGCAGAGCAAGGCGGTGAAGGTCTATCGCCTCATCACCAGGAACTCCTATGAGCGGGAGATGTTCGACAAGGCCAGCCTGAAACTGGGCCTGGATAAGGCCGTGCTGCAGGACATCAACCGCAAGGGCAGCACCAACGGGGTAGGTTGGCTGTCAGAGTGGGGCTGTGCAGGAGGCTCTGCAGGACAGTGCTTCTCCTTCCCCCGCGGCTTGTCCCACTGCTGCCTCTGTGGCAGGGGCAGGCATGCAGGGCTGTGTCACCTGGTGGGGATAAAAGCCTCACATTCAAGGTGGGAAGGACCACACTTGGGCTCAAACCACACAGCTTTCTGCAGCAGTTGGTGCTGTCACAAAGACACTGGTCCACTGCCTGGTCATGCTGGCCAGCATCCCCTGCCTGTCTGTCACTCTCCTACAAGAGCTAAAGAGGCCAAAGCCTGTGTGGCAGCTCTTCTGCCCCTCATGAGAAGAGCTTGCTGGCTGCATCAGCAGCCCACCCAGTCTATTGCAGCTGTGCAGAGCTGTTTTGAGAGCACTGTGCAGTATTGAGCAGAGCAGAAAAGCAGAATGGAGAGAGAAAGAGGCTGGGTAACTACTGGAAGAAAAGCAAGTGACTGCCAAGTTGGAGCAGAGACCTGGGCAGGCTCCTGGGGAGGGAGAGCCCAGTCCCACATGCTCACACTGCTGCTGTTCAGCCTGGCAGGCTGTCCCTGCACTGCCACAGGGTTTGTGGACATGTGTGGTCTGATGCTGTGTCTGGGTGACACAGACTGAATTTCTTGAGTCCCTCAAGCAGCATTTTGGAGTGACCTCTCTGCCATGGCAGCAGGAGGTCTGGGCTGGCTTGGGGCATCTCTACCCTCCCTCCTGGGGCAGAGAAGAACCTTCTTCCACTGTGCCAGTGCCCAGAGCAACTGGCAGGGTTGGTGATGTAGCCCCCTGAGCTGCTGGAAGGGGATGGGGAGCAGAATGTGGCCCTCATAATCCACAAGGAAATGGTTGGCGACCTGCTACACCACTTAGATGTACGCAAGTCTATGGGGCCAGATGGGATCCACCCGAGGCTGCTGAGAGAACTGGCAGAAGTGCTGACCAAGCTGCTTTCTGTCATTTATCAGCAGTCCTGGCTATCAGGGGAGGTCCCAGTCGACTGGCGGCTAGCAAACGTGATGCCCATCTACAAGAAGGGCCGGAGGGAGGACCCGGGAAACTATAGGCCTGTCAGTCTGACTTCGGTGCTGGGGAAGCTTATGGAGCAGATTATCTTGAGTGTCATCATGCGGCACTTGCAGGGCAACCAGGCGATCAGGCCCAGTCAGCATGGGTTCATGAAAGGCAGGTCCTGCTTGACGAACCTGATCTCCTTCTATGACAAAGTGACGCGCTAAGTGGAAGAGGGAAAGGCTGTGGACGTGGTCTACCTTGACTTCAATAAGGCTTTTGACAC
>VXAA01003306.1:448235-483063 GCA_013399115.1 Anseranas semipalmata | reverse complement strand
AAAGAGGTTGCCCAGGGAAGTGGTTGAGTCACCATCCCTGGAGGTCTTCAAAAGACGTGTAGATGTAGAGCTTAGTGACATGGTTTAGTGGAGGACTTGTTAGTGTTAGGTCATAGGTTGGACTAGGTGATCTTGAAGGTCTCTTCCAACCTAAATGATTCTGTGATTCTGTGATTTGTGTTTTGGACAGGTTCAGCAGCTCTCAAAAATGGAGGTGGAGGACCTGCTGCGGAAGGGTGCCTATGGTGCTCTCATGGACGAGGAGGATGAAGGATCTAAGTTCTGCGAGGAGGACATCGATCAGATCCTCCAGCGCAGGACGCAGACCATCACAATCCAGTCTGAGGGGAAGGGCTCCACCTTTGCCAAGGTGTGCCATGCTCTTCGGGTGGGAAGGGGACTCCCTCCCGTGGCGGTGGGGGACACTCTGGACGGGTGCAGCACAGTACTGTTGGGCTGACCTCTTCCCTGCGTTTGACCGCAGCTGTGTCTGCCTAGAGGTCAAGCTCTCCTGCCTGCCCCTCTGTGCCCAGGAGTGAGACCTTGCTGGGACATGGAAGCAGCAGGATCTCCTGTCTCAGGAGGTCATCAGAGGAGGGAGGAGGGGGCTGCCAGCCTCGGCAGGTTGAGAGCTGTGCCAGCACTCAACATGAGCTGGCAACGTGCACTTGCAGCCCAGAAAGCCAACTGTATGCTGGGCTGCATCAAAAGAAGCGTGACCAGCAGGGCGAGAGAAGTGATTCCCCCCTTCTACTCTGCTCTGGTGAGACCCCACCTGGAGTACTGCATGCAGTACCCAGGGCCCCCAGCATAAGAAGGACGTGGACCTCTTGAAGCTAGTCCAGAAGAGGTCCGCAAGGGTGCTCAGTGGGCTGGAGCACCTCTCTTATGAAGACAGGCTGAGAGAGCTGGGGTTGTTCAGCCTGGAGAAGAGAAGGCTCCAGGGAGACCTTATAATGTCCTTCTAGGACCTAAAGGGGGCCTACAAGAAAGCTGGAGAGGGACTCTTTGTCAGGGAGCATAGTGGTAGAACAAGGGGTCCTTAAACTAAACTTCAGCTTTAAACTAAAGGAGGGTGGATTTAGAAAGAAATTCTTTACTATGAGGGTGGTGAGGCGCTAGAACAGGTTGAGAAGTTGTGGATGCCCCATCTCTGCAAGTGTTCAAGGCCAGATTGGATGGGGCTTTGGGCATCCTGGTCTGGTGGGAAGTGTCCCTGCCCACGGAAGGGGTGGAACTAGATGATCTTTAAGGTCCCTTCCAACCCAAACTATTCCACGATTCTATGTGTGGCTGCCCAGGAGGGCTCAGCTTGCTAGCTTCTGCTTTGCCTGGACTCATGTATCCTTTGAAGCTGGCTCAGGCTGGTGACAAAGCAGAGCAGGGACTTTGCTCCAAGTGCCAGGCACTACCAGGGTGTGCTCTGTCACTGGGCCACCGGTGTGGACAGATGCTCTGTGCTGGGAGGTGTGGAGCTGCTCTGTGTCCTAGCCAGGGCACTGTGCTGGCGAGGTGCGGGTGGCAATCCCAGGTGGAGGCCTTGCTCTTTTGTTGTGCACAGGGCTCTTTGCCGTGGCAGTGGGCTCTGGAGCTGGAGCCTTTCCCCAGGGCTGCTGTGGGCAGAGTCAGGCCTCTCTCAGAAGAGGATGGATGAGTTCAAAGCCTGGGTGAGCTTCAGGCCTGGGAAAATTCACTGGGCTGATCTTCTGCTCGTGGCTTGAGCTTATTTGACCTGGAGTCTGTTACCTTCCCTGTCTTTCTGGACGCTGGTGCTGCCTTGGTGTGATGCTTTGCTGAACAGAAATGCAGGTGGAAACCAAGGCTGCCAGCCGTGTGGGAAAGTGGTGTGGTACCTTCAGTACAGCCCATCTCTGTGGCCAGCCTCACTCTTCTTCTGCCATAGGACCTGGCTTTGCAAGAAGACCTGGGGAGGTGGCGGGACCTGGCTGCTGGCTTCCACGATGCCAGAAGCTGTGTACTGCCATGCTGTGGGGAGCTGTGTGCTGTGGGGTCCTGACAGCCCCACAGGAGCAGCCTCCCGCAGCCTCCCGCTGGAGGGAGCCCAAGAAGCCGGCTCTGTGCCACACTCATGGCTGGTGTCCATGGGGAGCACAGGGGGCCATCTGGCTCTCCTCCACTCACAGGTGGCACAGCCCAGGCTCCGTTTCCAGTGGGCCGGGCAGGACTGCAGAAGAGAGAGGTTCAGCTTCTTTAAGCAAACAAAGAGTCCTCTGGCATGTATGAGCGCAGGGTGGAACAACCTGCTCTAGGTATCCCTCCTTGAGCAGGGGGGTTGGACCAGGTGACCTCCAGAGGTTCCTTCCAACCTCACCCATTCTGTGATTCTGTGTGACAGCAAGACTGTCCGCTGCAGGCAGATGTGTTGTGGATCTCTGTGGGGGGTAAGCACATCTGGATGGTGGGTTGCATCCCATTAACTCGTCTTCTCTCACTCCCAGGCTAGCTTTGTAGCATCAGGAAACAGAACTGATATTTCCTTAGATGACCCAAACTTCTGGCAAAAGTGGGCCAAAATAGCAGAGCTCGATACAGAGGCCAAGAATGAAAAGGTAAGATCCAGCTCATGGCCCATGTGCCCCACAGCTGATACACAACGCCCCACATTCACCCGAGTCTGGGGGGTTGTTCAAAGACCACAGGGGTCAGGCTCAATATCCAAGTTTTGCTTGCTAGAAACAAACCACTCTAAAATCCAAACATGAATAGGGGGGAGGGGAGCTGCCCAGGGCTTCTCCTGGTCTGATGGAGTAAGTGGGGACAGGTTTGGATTGTGCCACTCCTTTCTCCATCTGTGTTTGCAGCCCTGCTCTCCGACCTTCAGGCTAGTGATGGGAGCAAGGAATAAAGCCAGGGGGATCCAGCAGGCCCATCACCATGTCTGGGCAAGGGGATGCGGACTGTGAATGGATGCTCCAGCAGTCTTGCCTGTTGTCCTCCCTGGCAAACAGGCTCCTTCCCAGCAGTGACCATGGGGAATGCGGCAGCTAGAGCTCTAGGAGCGGATGCTTGGCTTCCCCTGACCTGGTAGCAAAGCTGCCAAACCTTCCCCATGCACCTCTGGGGAGCATCTCCCAGAGGCAGCGTCCTTGTTCTCGGCCCTGCCTGCTGTGCCTGAGAGCTGTGGGGATGCTGGTGACCTAAGCTGGGCTGTTGATGACATGGATACATTTGGCAGGGTGATGGGAAGAAGAGGAAACATGTACACATCATTTAATTTCATATTGCTCCCTCCTGCACCTTCTTGATAGATGCCTTTCCTCTTCTAGCCCACTTACCACCCCATCAACACAGAACACCACCTTCAGCACAGCTTGTCTCAGGCATTGCTGGGCGGGTCAGGAGTGTGATTCAGAGCTGAATCAGGTGCTGAGCATCAGTAGTTTGAACCCCGAGGGCCTGTGATTGTTCAGGTTGAATTTTGTGCTGGCCAGGAATTGTCTTATGTGTGCAGACAAAGCCACATAGAGTGAATTTGGAGCAGATATCATAGTGGCAAGGTGGTGACCAGCCCCAGGGCTGGTAAGCTGGGAACTGGAGTTGTGAGCAGAGCCAGGGAGCAGCATGGAGGACTTGCTGTGCCATGATGGAGGGCAGGCATTTCTGCACATACCTGAACACGTTCTCCTCTATGTCCCTGTAGGAGAGCTTGGTCATCGACAGGCCCCGAGTGCGGAAGCAAACCAAACACTACAATTCCTTCGAGGAGGATGAGCTGATGGAGTTCTCTGAGCTGGACAGTGACTCAGACGAGCGACCCACACGCTCACGGCGCTTCAATGAGAAGACACGGCGGTACCTGCGGGCTGAATGCTTCCGTGTGGAAAAGAACCTGCTCATATTTGGGTGAGTCTCCCCCCCTCTCGTAGACCACGGACATGGCCCACCGCACAGATGGGCCTCCAGCTGCCACAGTCACTTTCTGTCTATCCTGAGCAATAGATACCCAAAGCAGTGTTCCCTTCTTCCAGCAGTGACCTCCCTAGTGGGACCTGGGCTGTTAGGCAAGAAGTGAACATTTGGGATAGAAGGAGAGGTAGGGGTCAAAGCAAGAGCTGGCAGTCAGGGCTTCCAGAGTCTGCTCCTGCCTCTGGCCTGTTCATACCTGTGCAAACCTCTCTCCATCTCTGCTCCCATAATATGGGGACATAACACCCCCATCCCTGGGAGCTGTGCTCCTGTGTGAGCTCGTGGAGAGAGGTGCCAGCAAAGTCTCTAGCTGCCCAGGAGTGTTTATTGTGTCTCTGTTACTGCTGTTCCAGCTGGGGACGCTGGAAAGATATCCTGACCCATGGGCGGTTCAAGTGGCACCTGAATGAGAAGGACATGGAGATGATTTGTCGGGCCTTGCTGGTCTATTGCGTCAAACACTACAAAGGGGATGAGAAGATAAAGAGTTTTATCTGGGATCTCATCACGCCAACGAAGGACGGCCAGAATCAGGCTCTGCAGAATCACTCAGGTATTGCGTGTTCTCTCTGCCATTGTACCAGTACCCGTCACCAGTGTGTCTGTGCGCAGGACTGAGGCTGCAGAATTGAAAGCAAAGCCGTTTGAAACAGCCAGGAAGCACTTGTGCTTGAGCACAGGGACTCTCCCTGCACAGAGAAAGTGGCTGCCATGGAACTGACCTCCACGTAGACCTCAGAGACAGCAGCAGGGGCTGGCTGAGTGGGGGAGGACGTTTCATGGCTCCCAGCGCCTGTTTGGCTCTGACTGCTGCAGAAAGAGCCTTGCAGTGGGAGCAGAGATGCCACCCTGCTTTCTGAGAGGGGGCTGCAACATTCTCTCTGGCCTATGGATACTCTCAGGGTTTCCCTGTACTGGGCGACATTGAGCTCAGGGGGTGTTGGTGACCATGTTGGATGGGATAGCTGGGGGGGCCTTGTTCCACTCCGAGTGTAGAAGTGCTTGGCTATTCCTCAGGGCACCACAGGATGCAGAGCAGATCATCATGCAGGGACCTACCTGTGCCTGCTGGTCAGCCCAGCCCTAAAGCTAATGTTGAGACTGCCTGGCACTGCCTTTGTGGCTGCCCGGTGCCCTAGCTATGGCAGGGAAAGCTGGTGATGCAGTAAGTGCAGCTGTCTCACCTCAGGTCACCAGCTTGTGCCCCTTCTCATCATGGTTCTTGTCCCAGACACACCGGTCTGCAGTGCCAGCCCTGGTTGGTGGAGGGGCAGTGTTGCTGGTTTGTCCCGAGACCTCTGCAATGTAGAATCCTACCAAGGTGACGCTGCCTTCTCCCACTCCATCTGTCTAGCGGTACCCTTTATTTCAGGTTTGGCTGTGCTCTCCCTGTTAAGAGGACTAGTACATGTATTTTCCAGTGTGTCTAAATACCCCACATATCACACCACATGTTCAGATTTTAATTGCATCTGGATTCCATTGGGCTGAGGCTTCCAGTGTGTCCTCAGCTTCTGATAGCGTCCCCACAGAGCTTTCTCTTGCCCGGCTCTCCTGCTGCCCCTCTGACTCTGCCTGGGGAATGGGGCACTGCAGACTCGCCCCCATGCCTGCGTTGCAGCATCTGCTCTCTGTAGGCGTCCCTTGCAGTACAGCAAATAGATGCAGATGGCATCATGCCGCCACAGTGGCCTTTGTCTTTAATGGTATGAAGACAGAGCCTGTGCTGGCTCCTCGGACCAGCTGGAGGGTTGCAGCCTGGGACACATGGTCACTGCCCGTTCTTTGTCAGAGGACTCTGCGCCGACCGAGTCGCATGGCTTTCAGGACAGGTGAGTTGGGCTGGGCGAGCCGCTGTGGGAGTCCTCGGTGCTCCCCCGGGGTGGTCAAGCCCCATGGCTGTGTGCTGCTCTGTTGGGCTCTTGTGGTGTGTGGCACAAGGTGAGTAGTGAGGAGGCTGGGTCTCCCCAGCCTGTTTTTGGCAACAGTGAGCCAGGCTGAAACCTGAGGCTCTTCAACCTGTTTGAAGATGGTGGTGTGCAGGTGGAGCACCTCTGGAGCAGTGCTGTTGCTGAGCCCTAAGGACGTGCCGAGTGTTACTTGGTGTTCAAACACCATGGTGCAGTCTCAAGACCCAACATAACCATTTCCTCCTGTCTGGAAATGTCTGACTGGCTTTACAGTGTGAGGTCTGAGCAAGTGGTCCTCAGTGGCTTCCTCCAGTCACTTCCTGCAACGTGAGCCACTTCAGCAGTGCTGCCTTCTGCTCTTGCCGTGCAGCCCTACCCCGAGCAGCACTGTGTCTGGACTTCAGAGCCCTGTGGGGGGCAGAGCAAGAATAAGAAATGAATTGGCAGACACGGATGGGCTTGGTTTAGGTAATGCCAAGTAACAAACAAGCTGCAGTTTCAGTGAAGGGTTAGTAACTCTTTACTGCAGGAGCAGCACTATGATTGATGTATTTGGTTATTTAGCAGAGGGAAGCAACCTAGAGCTTCTCCATCAGCTCTTCAGAGTGGCTTTTCCCAGCTGTGGAACCTCACAGTGGTCTTGACCAGGGGAATGACAAAACCATCTAGCCTAACCTCAGGAACTGGAGGAGAGCAGAGCCCTCCAGTGCCAAGCAGACAAGCAGCAGGTGCTGCTGTGGCTCTCTCAGGAGCCTGAGGTCTCTTGCTTGCAAAGAGCTGACCAGGCAAGACATGCTTCAGGCACCCCTGATGTGCAGAAAGCCTCCAGTCCGTGCTAGTGCCTCCTGGGAGCTGTGCCTTCTCAATCCTTTATCAGTGTGACTACAAGAGGGTGAGCAGAGCCTGCAGCCAGGCCCCCTCAAGAGCTCTGCTGTGATCCACCCCACTCCTGCCTTCCATCCTGGCCAGAGGCTGAGCTCCAAGGAAGGCAGCGTTTGCCCCGAGTTCATCAGGCCAAACCGGTGCTGGGGACAGGAGCCTGGTGACCACTGCAGGCCCCTGCAGTGATCTGGTTCCCACGTAGCCCTCCTTCTGATGCATGGAATAGGAAACAACCCCTAAAGATCATCAGGATTATTTTCTGGTCTTTGATCATGTTGGGGCCTCTTGTTTGAACTGTTGTCCAAAATTACTGTGTCGTCCCTGGAGGGTGAACTTCAGAGCAGGCTGCCTTGTCTAGGTAAGGCTCTAAGAGCTGTGCCCAGGGACCAAGCTCCCTTCCATGCTTCTATTTGATAATTTTATACATCAAGGGATCTTGTTATCTCTTGGGCTCAGCATTGCACTGAGCACTCATAGCAATACAGTTTGTGTGGTGATCCCCATGTTTTTCTTGGAGACGGAGTCTCCCATGCTCTAGGTTTACCCCATGCACTTCATTGACAGATCCTTCACCTGCATTTGGCTGAGCAGAAAGGCTTTCTAAATCCCCTGAGATCTGTCAGCTTTGGTCCATCTGAGATGTGTCACGTCTATCTCATGTGATGCAAGTTTTAAACAAAAACAGCCTGTCATGTTAAACAGGATGTCAGAGTGCTGCTCGTTGGCTTTATCAGCCAACCCTGTAGCGTTATCAAAAAGATAACAGCCTGTTTTCCTAAGATCTTTCCTCTCCTGATCCATTGCTGGCTGACAGTTTTATCAGAGCTGTTGCAGTGACAGAGGAATGAGTCTTCCATGATTTTACCCAGCCCAGTCCTTCTTTCCAGTCATTCCCTTTTACCTTTTCGAAACAGCTTTTCAGCTGTCCAGCCAAGCCCTTCTCTCTGGTCGCAGGCACAGAATCTCAAATAATAGCATGATGTTCCCAGCTCTGTGCTAGGAAGAGCCACAGAAGGGCAGATGAGATGGACCGAGAGCTTTCGAGTGTCTCCTCTGGGTCCCAGGCACTGCTGTGGGTAGAGGAGCAACTGTGGCATGGAGGCAGGAGTGAGGTTGCTGTGGGACTCAGCTGCATCTGGAGAAGTTTCAGCATCCTGTGCGGCCTCAGTCCACTTCTGGGGCTAGAAGAAGAGGTGTGAGGTGAAGGGGGCTCTGAGCTGTAGCATGGCGTTAATTGCACACAACTCACCTGGGACGTGAGCTGGGGGCTAGGGGCTGCTGGTGCCTCCTGGAGCTGCATGGGGTCACTGGGGATGTCACTGCAGCCCCCCCAGGCCCTGTGGCTGCCACAGGCACCCACATGCAGCAGCAGAGTGCAGGGTGGGCAGACAGAGCCAGGGAAAGGAGTCAGTGGGCTGCTGAGCCCTGCATCCCAGCAGAGCTGGCTCCTGCCTTTTCTAGGGCCTTGCTTGGTGTTTGTCATTGGCAGCCTGCGCCAGCCACCTGGGCAAAGACGGGCCAGTACCCCCTGGTGCTGAGCAGCGTCTCTGCCCCACGGCTGCCAGCCTTACTAGGCTGCTGGAAGGGGACACAACCCCACCACATACCCCAGCCTCGTCTGGCTGGGTGCAGCGTGGCTTGGGCTCTGCTGTTTGGTAGCAGCAGTTTGGAGACGTGGGCACATGCACCTTTCTACTCATCTCCCCGACCCTGGCTTGCCAACCTGCAGCCGGGAGCCTTGCAAGGCCTCCTCCAGCTCCCGGTTGTGCTGCCATGCCTGGGCATTGCTGTGCTGGATGTGCCTAGCCTGGCCCGCAGTGCCCATGATGCTCACTTGCTGCCACTTGCTGTTACAGGCTTGTCAGCACCGGTGCCCAGAGGCAGGAAGGGGAAGAAGACGAAGAACCAGATGCTGCTTCCTGAGATAAAGAACGCAGACTGGCTTGCTACATGCAACCCTGAGGTGGTCCTGCATGATGACAGCTACAAGAAGCACCTCAAACAGCACTGCAACAAGTGAGTTCAGGAGCCCGCGACAGCTTGCGGGGGCTATGGGCTGAGGTCCTGTAGCATGGAGGGGGTGGGAGAGGGCCGTGAAGGGCTCAGCCCATGCAGATCATCATGCTGGGCTGCTCTCGGGGTGCTCCTCCAGGTGACAAGACAGGAGCAGCAAACTTCTGGCCAAAGGGCCCAGTGGAGCTCAGGGCTGGGGATTGTGGCAAGCCAGCGTGTGGCCAGTGCCCACCCTGCAAGGGGACAGATGGCTTTGAGAAAGTGGGTCCTCCCATGTGGGAAAACGTAGTGTCGGGCAGGTTTCCCTGCCCTCACTGACCCTCACAGCGTCCCCCTGTAGAAGCTTCAGTGAGGGTCTTTGGGCCAGGCCCTGGGCTGGCTTTCAGCACCTGCATGCTAGCGTGTGTTCCTCTGTGTGTCCGGGGCAGGGTTCTGCTGCGGGTGCGGATGCTCTACTACCTGAAGGCTGAGGTGCTGGGGGAGGCCGCTGACAAAGCCTTCGAGGGCACCCCTGCCAGGTAGGAACTTACAGTGAACCCCAGCGTTGCTTCTCATGGGAATGGTGGCGGTGCTCGAGCAGTGTCACAGCCATCCCACGCAGCCTTCTCTGGGCTCCCCGCAGCCCCGGGTGAGCCATGCGCTGCAGCCACATCCCCAGGTCTTGCTCAGGCAAAGCTTCATCCTTCGGTGGCAGCTGTGCTTTAGCGAGGACTGTGGCAGCTCTGAGGCCACAGCACCAGCGTGGGGGTGGTGAGGACACTCGGGGACACCCTGCAACCTGCAGGAAAATGTCTCCATGTGCTGCCTGATGAATTGGCCTTTAATCCCAAAGTGGACAGAGACTACACCCACTTCCCAGGGCTAGGCCTCAGAGCAGAGCGTGCCCCATTGCTGTGGCCTGCAGTCCCTTCCCAGCCCCTCTTTGTAGGGGCTCTGTTAATGTCACTGAGCCTGCAGCCTCCCAGCCTCCTGACCTTCCTGCAAAGACTCAGCTCTTGGTGCTTCAGAGAGGAGTGTGATATACTCAGCTTAATTTCCTAGAGCAGGGGCAGCTGCCTTCCCCAGGATGGTTTGTGCAAGCTCAGCTCCATAAGCATAGGTTTGTATGGAGGGGGCATTGCAGCCCATCCCACCAGATGTGCTATTCCTTTGGATCTGGTTGTCTTGAATTGGTTTCCCCCAACAGACAGACGCTCTGGTCCCCTGGTATTGCTCAGGTGGGAGGGCAGAGGGGCTGTGCAGTCTTCCCATCTCTGGAGAAAGAGGGTGAGGAAGGCAGTGGGTGCAGTGGAGCAGATACCAGCAATCTGACCCCAGGGAGACATGCATGTCAGGCCAGCCTTGCATTTGTAACTGTCCCCGAGCCAGGGAGCAGAGGTTCCTGGCTCCCTCTGCCTGTGGGTGTGCAGAGCCCAGTGCACTCCAGGGGCTGGTGGGGCTGGGAGAGGAGCGCTCACGCCTTGTCTGCCGCAGAGAGCTGGATGTGCTGCTGCCAGACATCGACTACGTGGAGATCCCAGTGGACTGGTGGAACGCCGAAGCTGATAAATCTTTGCTCATCGGTGTCTTCAAGCACGGTATGTGCCCAGCTTGTCTGGTGGGTGCCAATGTGTGGGAGGGATGCAGGTGGAACGCCTGCACAGGCCTCCAGGAGCCAGAGTGGATGTGGCTTCTGTGCTCTCACGTCCACGCAAGGGGACAGAGCCGCAGCCGTTCACTGCAGCCGCACAGGGCCAAGGCAGCCCTCTCCGGTCACCAGCAGCTGCAGCGCTGCCAGCTCGTTCGGGTGGTGACGTGGGCACAGCACGGTGTCGAGGGTGGCCGTGCCTGGCCTCGTGGCAGACACTGCTCCAGTTTCCCAGAAGCTGCGTGCAATTGCCACATGAGGGCAAGAAGGAAGGCACAGAGCCTCCACTGGCACCCCCAGGCCTGTTTTGAAGTCCTTGTACAGCCTCCAGGAGCCATGGGGTTGTTTGCTCCCGGCTCCAGCCTGCCATGGGTGCTGTGCACAGCTCCGTGGGCACTGCGCTGCCTCTCAGGCAGGGCTGCATGGTGGGACGAAAGGCTGACCTTTCTCTTTGCCAGCTGCCCAGGGGCTGCAGAGCAATTAGCAGCTTTTGGGAAAACGTTCTGCATTTCTGGGGGTGAGAATTGCTCTCACAGTAGCACAGATAGAGTGTGAGAGCCAGATGGACATCAGGAGGTTCACCTGAACCGGGCTCTGGCCTCCCCTTACACCGTCTTTCTCCTTGGTGGCTGTGGCCACTGGCAGGTTACGAGAGGTACAACGCCATGCGGGCAGACCCGGCGCTGTGCTTCCTGGAGAAGGTGGGCATGCCAGACGAGAAGCTGCTCTCTGCGGAGCAGGGCGTCAGCGACGGGGCTCAGGACACTGCTGAAAGGTGGGCAGGGGCTGGAGCCGAGCCCTTGGGGCTATCCGGCTCACTCCTGAGGGCCACGGTAGAAGTGGGGCAGTGCTGGGGGGAGAGCTGTGCTTACGGTGGGCAGTGAGAAGGAAGCAGATGTGGAGGTGAGCACAGCGGGCAGCGGGGAATGCAGGCGGGAGCTGGCTCCCTGCTATGAGGTGGAGGGTTGGCCCCCCTGGTCCCCCACTCATGCAGGCAGCAGGCACTGCTAGGGAGGCGGCGCTGCCGCTACCAATACTAATGCACTGTCTTACCCAGGGGCAGCATGGAAAAGGAAGAGAGCAGTGGAGAAAAGCTGGAGGGGCTGCCAAAGCAGGAGGTGAGTGGGATTTGCAGGGCGCCTGCTGCTGCCAGGCCTGCTGTCCTGCCCCACACTGCAGACTTGGCTCAGCTCTGCCATGGGGCGCAGGGGAACCGGTGCTGCCGGTGTCCCTGCTCTGTGCAGGTGTTCCCGTGCCAAGCATGGGCTCTGTCCCATGTCATTTCTGCTTACTGGAGCATGGCTGCTTCCTGCTGACCTGGACAGCATCCGCCTCATGGGGAGCAGAGAGGGATCAAGGGCTGGGGATAGCCAGTGCTCCTCGCTGTCACACTCGGCTTCAGGAGCCACTCAGGGCCTTGGCAAAGGAGCCGCAAGCATCCCGAGAGAAATGGCCCTGGGGGAGAGGATGAGCAGTGGATCAGGCAGCACATGAGGGTGCAGGGTTTGTTTGGAGGCTGTCGGTGCCGCTACAGCCCACGTCATTGTGGTGGACCTCACCCGTAGGCTCAAAACACTGCTGTCACCTCCCCTGTCCACACTGCTCTGATGCCATGTGTTGAGGGGTGCGTGTGAGGGCACAGGACATGTGGCCCTGCCAGTCCTGCGGCCCTGGACCCTGCCAGAGCCATGGAGCTGAGGGGTGGGTAGCGGGGGCTTCTGTGGAGGTCTGGAGAGGTTCCTGCTGATGGCTTCTTTCTGCAGGACATCGTGGCTGCTGGGGTGGGCGAAGCCGTCGAGAAGCGGGATGAGCCATCGGCAGGTGAGGCTGTATCTCCCGCAGCGTGGCACACTGCTGCCCAGGGACTGGCACAGGAAAGCCTGAGCCGGAGCACTGACACAGGCACTGCTGAGGGCAGGAAGGGGTTGGGGACATGCTGGCCTGTGGTAGTGGGTAAGAGCTTAACCTGGGTGACAGCAGTCACCCTGCACTCTTACCTGGCTGACCAGCTCAGCGGAAGGGCACAGGAGGCTCATTTGAAGCCCTTTTGGCATCCAGCCCTACAGACTGTAGGAGGAGTGTCTGGCTTGGCTTTGCTGTAGCCCAGCACGGCTACGGCAAGAGTGTTTTGTGGGTGGGAGGGCAGATGTGCTCTGAGAGCCTGAGTCTTGCAAGACCCAGGGATGGGCCCTGTGGCAGGACAGCCAGAGTCCCCCAAAAAAGTAGGACCAAAGTCAGCCGTAGGTGATGGAAGCCATTAGCCTGCCCTGGCCATGCGGTTGCCTGCAGTTGCCTGTGCAGGGTCTGTGCTGGCAGTGCAGTGGGCAGCGCTGGCAGACACCATGGGCTGGTCCCTCTGCTGAGCACGCAGGGGGCAGAGGGAGTCCCGGGGGCTGCAGACCTCTTCCGTGCTTTGCCTGGCCCAGAGCCATTGTTTCTAGCCCAGTCTCTGCCTCTGGGCTCTCTGAAGAAAGCTCAGACATGGTGAGGGTGTGAGCCAGCAGCTTTCAGGGTGCGAAGGCTCAGGGAAGGTCACCACAGCCCCCCTTTCCCTTGTGCTCCCCATGGTGGAGGGAGGCAGGAGGGAGCTCTCAGAGCCGGGCAGCAGCACGCGCGAACCTGTGGCTTTGCAGCGTGCGTTAAATACTAATGTCCTTGCTGATGTTTGAAGCCCAGGATGGCTCCGACTCAGACAGATCCTGCTGGCCTGTCTCATCTGCCCTCACAGCCAGACTGCGGAGGCTCGTCACCGTCTACCAGCGCTGCAACCGCAAAGAGCTGCCTCCCCGTGCCGAGATGCTGGTGCCCGGTAGCCATGGATACTGGCTGCAGGACGAGATGTTCAGGAGAGCCTCCGAGATGGACTCGGTGAACAAGGAAATGCAAAAAAGGTAACAGAGCAGCAGACCCAGGCAGAGGGTCCTTTTCAAGGCTGATTTAAGCCTGCTGAAGTCCCTGCCCCCCTGGTTTTACCAAGGTGGGTCTCAGCAAGGCTGTGCAGCCAACTGCCAGCGTGACAGAGGTGTGTGGATCCTTCCTGAGCATGGGAATGCTGCTCCCAGCCACGAGGGAGCCTTGTGGCTCCGGCTGCCAGCCTGGCTCAGGGAGCAGCCTCTGCTGTAGTTTGCAGGTAGCAGCTGGTGACAGCATGGAAGGAAGTAGGGGGTATCTCTTCAGGGTCAAATCCAGCATCTGCTGGGCTAGGGATCGCCTTCCAGTGGGTGCTGCTGAGCAGTGTTGTACGCTCAGGACTCACTGTGGATGAGGGGTGGCGGATGAGCGCTGTCACAGCCTGTGTTCCTAGACTTTCCGCCCCTCGTGGCTCCCACACTGCTGCATTAGCCTCCTGTTAGTGGCCTCAGGAGCCAGGTGGTGGCATATTGCGACATGCTCCCATTTCATTGCCTTCCAGCAAGTGGAAGGCTGGCAGGACCATAGACTGACACCCAGAGTGGCTCTGCAGAAGCTGGGGAGGGTGTGAGGCAGGGTGATACTGCCTGCATCACTGCCAGTCCCCAGCACAAAGCTCTGGCACGTCCTGCACTGCAGGTCCTCTCCGTGTTCAGCAGTCCTGTTGTCTCCTGTGAACATGTCCGTGCTGCGTGAACCCACGTAACCATCTGGTATCTGTGCTGCCCTGTAACAGGGAGTTCGATGGTTTAGCTACACTTTGGGTGAAGTCTCCCCTTTTGCCCATTTTGAGCACGTTTTGGTCATTTATCTTGCTTCTCCCTAGTTCTTCTACCATGGGAAGCTCTGGTGCACTTGGGCACTCCTACTTTCCTTTTACTGGCCCTGAGGATGGTATTACTGGAACTGCAGCATCTCTCTCTGTTCACTGCATGGTTGTATGGAAGCCGCTCCAGCCCCCTGATCTTCCCCCAGACCTCTTCCAGTTGTACCATCTCTTCTCCGAGGTGGGGACATCAGTGCCTCACAGTGGTCAAGACACGGTTGTGCTGTGGACACCACAGCAGCCTGATATTTCCTGTACTTTAACTCTGTAGGCCCCTTTTTTGGTCTCCTTACGGGTATGTCCTAGGCAGCTTCCCCTAGCCTTTAATTTGAAGCCTTGTAACAAGCTCCACTTTGGGCTTGTTGGTTTGGATCATTGATTTTTTTATGGACTTCCTTCATGTTATTCTCCTTTTTGGAATGAAATATCACTGCAGAATAGTCACAGCCTCTGGAAGAAGGGGGGGAAATGCTAATTAGGTATATTTTGGTTGCTTTTGGAGCACTGTGGGTGCCGTCACCGTGTCTGTTCTTCCTTTGATGTATTCCAGCTGCTTGTAGGCGCTGGCATGGAGATGCAATTCAGAGTTCAGATTTGACTTTAAGACTTCTTTGGCACACAGCACTCACCTTCTACTGCCATGACCTGCTCTTGCTCTTGCCCTAATGTTTGTACCCTGACCTCTCCTCTGTAGCCTGCTTTTCTGTGCGCTGTTTGCCGAGGGCTGTATGTATCCAGTGTGCTCTTCACCATTTCTGTCCTGCTCATTCCTTTGCGTGATCCCATGAGATAAAAGCTCAGAGGGTATGAGGCAGGGTGAAAATGATGCTGTAACTGTGTTGTAACTGAAACCCCCCATCACCAGGGCTGCTTTCCTTCAGTGGGGAGGGGGTGACACCCGCCCCTGCCACCCAGGAGTCCTGCTAATTCCTGTCATCAGGGTGGCTGGCGTTTGTTACCAGGACCCTAATGGCAATGAGCCCCAGTCCCAGCTCACCTCCTGAAGAGGCTGGATGAGAACTTACTTTCAAATTCCTGGTATGTAGAGTTGACTTTTCCATGGAGGTGATGAGACCAAACTCAATTTGGCAGAAAGCAAGTAGGGAGAGGCTTTGTGCCTCCACAGAAGGTGCTGGAGCATGGATCCCATTGGCACCACAGCCAGGAGCTGTGCTGTTTTTTGGACACCACAGTGAGCCAAGAGTCAGAGGGCCCATGGCCTTCACTCCTCCTCGCTGTGCACCTTAAGACCTCAAGACCTCAGTGCTCCTCCTCAGCGTGCTCCTTCTGGCAGCTCCCCCAAAACTGGTGGGCAGTAACTGATAGTTCCCTCTGAGCCTCTGCCTGGTGTCTTGCCCATGCTGGCACCAGAACATGTCTCAGTGGTGCTTGCATCTCCTTCCCTGCCCCACAGGTGGACCAGGAGGGAGCAGGCAGATTTCTACCGCACCGTCTCCTCCTTTGGGGTTATCTATGACCAGGAGAGAAAGATCTTTGACTGGACCCAGTTCCGAGCCATCTCTCGTTTGGAGAAGAAGACAGATGAGAGCCTAGAGAAGTACTTCTACAGCTTTGTGGCCATGTGCAAGAATGTCTGCGGTCTCCCACTCTGGAAAGAGGATGGTGAGTGAAAATTGCATGGCCTATGTGTGAGGTCCATGTAGCCATGGGCCAGAAATGGTCACACTGCTCTCATGGAGCAGGAGAGCAAGGGAGGAGTTTCAGGGAGAGTAGGAGGTAGTGAGACACCAGCCAGGCCACGGGCTTGCAGAAGACATCTGCATTTTTGGCTGCCCTGTCAGCACTGTGTACTGCCTCTCTGGTGCAACAGGAAAGTAGAGCTGCATACAGGCTCCAGCCCCTGCTCTCACACATTTCTTGGAATTATGCCATGAAATCACAACTAATTTTATCCAAGACAGTGACCTTTAGATGTGAGGGAAGAGAAGTAGAGAAGCAGGAGTTCATATCTCCTCCACACTGGAGCTGGCAGTTGTCTGTGTGGTTGCTGCTTTCTGTCCAAGCACCTCTTTGCTGGGAGTGGACAGAGTCTGCATGGTGCCCGTGCTGCTGCCCAGCTAACTGAGGAGCTCTCCTGCAGGGCAAAAGGGGTCTGAAGCCACCACAGGAGGCTTGGGAAGCCTGGCCAACACACTGGGCATCTCTTTGCTGGGAGCACCCAGCAGAACCCCAGCACATTGGCACATGCAGGATGTGGCAGATGAAAAGCTGCTTGGGTGCCATTTAAGCACAAAGTGATTTGCTTCTAACGGCAGTAGAAGGGATCTCATCTCAGACCTGCCAGGAGGTCTCATGCACAGTTCCTTAGAGATGTGTGTTAATGCCTTAGGTATGGATGTGTAGATGTTCCTCATCAAAAGATCTGCACGAGTTGAAGGACTCCCTTCTCTGAGAACCTGCTGAAGGGCTGCCAGAGGCTCACACCCCAGGGAGCCACTCTACTGGCAGCTCCATGCAGCTCCAGCACTCTGGCTCTGATAGAGCAGAGCTCTGGCAAGACTCTGAAATCCTCTGCAGCCGCGGGCCTCTCTTGGTCCAGCTGATCACGTCAAGAGAGCATACTCCAGTGTGTCCGTTCGGTGGCAAATGAATGGATGGTGGTGACCCTGGGAAACTCAGTCTCAGTGGTGGCTTCAAGCATCCCCCCCCACCTCATCTGCAGTCTGAGCAAGAGTTAAAACTCACCTCGCTTATCACTGCCTCTGAGTAACCCTCGTCAGTCTGTATAACGGGGCCTTGGCTTTTCTGTCCCTGTTGTAGGTCCCCCGGACCCTGATATCTATGTGGAGCCTATCACGGAGGAACGTGCTGCCAGAACCCTGTACCGTATCGAGCTTCTGCGAAAGGTGCGCGAGCAGGTGCTCAAGTGTCCACAGCTCCACGAGCGGCTCAAGCTGTGCCGGCCGAGCCTCTACCTGCCAGTGTGGTGGGAGTGTGGCAAACACGATCGGGACCTGCTGATCGGCACCGCCAAGCATGGCCTGAATCGCACTGACTACTACATCATGAATGACCCACAGCTGTCTTTTTTAGATGCATACAGGAACTATGCCCAGCATAAAAGAACAGGGATCCCAGGCTCAGAAACCCTGTGCTGCCTTTACCAGACTAACTCCAAACTCTACAGTTCCCCTCTGTATAGCCAGGTGGACCGGACTTGCGAATCCCTGGAGAACGAAGCCGAGAGTCAGATCAAGCTAGAAAGCATTGATAACACTATGTCCCAGGCTGGGGGCAGCCCCCCAGATGCAAACTGTGAAACATTCATGTCTAAGGTCCGAGACATCATTTCCAGTAACTATGATGAGAGCTCTCTGCCGGACTCACTGATGTGCATGATGTATGACGATAAGGCCTGTAACAGTGAGCAAAGCTCCCTTGCCCGAGACAGCCCAAGTTGCACGGATATTGGAAGTGGCATTGCTAAACTCTCTGAGGGCAAGTTAGAGGGGGACGAGGATCCGTCCAGCTGTGACGCAGAGGCCATGAGAGAGACTTCCTTCCTGGAGGGTTTGCAGATGAGCTGTGACCGAATGGACAGTCAGAATGAAGAAGCTGAGCCTTCACCTTCTACTCCCGAAAGTGACCCTTCACGGAGCGTCCCAGCAGAGCTCTGCGAAGCCTTGCAGCAGAAGAGAGACCTCACCAGCCCTGCGCCAGTGCTGCCTGAGCACGGTGCCATGGAAGGGGTCATAAGCGTGGGGCTGTACAGTCCCAATCTTCATAACTATGACATAAAGGTTCCTCCTGAGCACAGGTTCATTAATCTGCTGCAGGAGAAAGGAATGGAGGCAAAGTCAGGCCCGAGTCAGAGCCACAGTGAGGAAGACGAGGAGGAAGAAGAGGACGATGATAACTCTGAGGCAGCAGCAGATGTTGCAGAAGGCTTGAGTGGTCCAAGGACCAGAGCTGGTTGTGACTCTGAGGCTAACGAGCTGGGGGGCGAGGAGCAGAGCTCTGGCCTCCCCACACCTGAGGACACTTGCCCAGAAGCCGTGAGCGGCGAGAGAGGGTCCGTGGGGCTAGGGACACTCGAAGAGCCTGGGGAACCTGGTCCAGAAAGCAGGGAGGAACACGGCCTGGATGAGGAGAGCACCTTGCAGGACTTGCCGGGCCAGGCTCAGAGCCAGGCTTTTAGCCTGCCAGCACCTCCACTGGGTCCCCCAGGGGCAGAGTCCCTCCATGCCAGGGGGGAGGACTGGGAACAAGGGGCCGAGGGGCGCGCAGGCTGCAGAGAGGCCCTGCACCCCGAGCCCCTGGGGGTGAAGCAAGAAGAGTGTGAGATCAGAGACGAGGAGGAGAAAGCTGGCAGCAGCCAGAGTCAAGGTAGGGTCCTGAGAGCTCCCTCTGGTTGACGTCACCTCCATCTGGGATGGGAGGGACCTTCTGTCCTCAGTGCCAAAGCCTTGGGTCTGCCCAGCCTCCTGGAGCAGCCGCCCCTCCCCTCTGCAGGCACTGGGGCCCTTCTGGCTGATGTGACTGGGGAGCAAAGGGTTGGTGGCTGTGTTTGCAAGCAGGGCTTGCCAGGACCCCCAGCAGCCCTTCTGCCCTGGGTGCAGCCATGGGATGCAGGACACCCTTCCCTTCCTGGCCCAGGGCACTATCTGGTGAGTGGCGCCCTCTGGTAAGGCTCATGCCCTCCTCCTCGTCCTCCTGCCTGGGGCTCTGACTGTGTCACTGGGGAAGGTTTGGGGGCCACTGCAATAAAAGCCCCAGAACTCAGCTCAGGGGACTGCCCTGTTGCCCACTCCTGACTGGTGTGGGCCACCTGCCACGGCCCAGGGCTGCTGCATTTCTTGGTGGCTGGCTGGGGAATGGGATTTGTGTGGGGCCTGCTGGGCACTGGGGTGGGAAGGTAGGAGGAGGTGCTTCCTGAGGCGGTAAGGCAGGGAGGGTGATGAAGGCTCTGTTCTGTCGCTTTCTCAGATGGTCCAGAGAAGTACTTGGAGGAAGAGAGCAAGAGTTCAACTTCTGTCCTGCCTGGGGAGATCGATGATCTTCAGGATGCACGGGCACCGACCATAGCCCAGCTTCTGCAGGAAAAGACGCTGTACTCCTTCTCTGAGTGGCCTAAGGTGAGTTCAAAATGAACGCTCTTTCTATTGCAAATGTTACTGCCTCGTCCTGACAAGCAGTGGCTCACACAGCCCCAGCTCTGCCTCCTGCTCCTCCGCACGTGGCTCCCTATGGATGCTCTGGCGAGGGTTGGGGGACCACCTGCCCCAGAGCAATTCCCTGCTGAACAGAGGTCACGAGGGTTAGGTTTATCTTTAATCCTGAGATGGCATACATGAGTTAAAGTAATTTGAGTCCCAGCCTGCCACCATCTAATTCTGTTTGCAGGACCGTGTGATCATCAACCGCATTGACAACATCTGCCATGCCATCCTGAAGGGCAAGTGGCCTTCCTCTAGCCAGCAGTTTGAGACACAGAGCCTGATGGCGGCCCCAGCAGTAGCCAGCAATGCCGGCAGCAGGAACAGCTTCGCTGAGTCAGAAACCCCCGATCCCAGCTTCAACAATGGCGTGTTAATCTCCCAGGTACAAAAGGTGAGGGGGGCCCTCGGATAGGGACAGGCTTCGGACCCTGTGGTGAAGCACTAAGTGCTCAGTAGCTTCCTAATCAGGGCCTGGCTTTTCACTGCCTCTTGGTGCCACTTGTGGTGCATAACACACAGCTTAGACCACTTTGTCCTCTCCACCGAGTGCTCCTGGTAAGCCCCCCGTGCTCTCAGCCCCCTGGCAACCTTACTCCCCTCCTGGAGGGAGGCTATTCAGCGGCAGCTCCACAGCTCCTGCGGCTGCAGAGGGGCTTCCAAATTTGGTGCTGGAGCACCTGGCATGGTCAGGGGTGAAAAGGGGACACTGCTCTGGTGTCCCAAAGGAAAGGGTGCAGGAAAGGTCACTGCCCCATGAGTCTCTCACCTTGGGAGCACCTTGGGAGATCGATGTTTGTGTGAGGGTGCCGCTGCACCATTCCCACACAAGGTGAGGTGTGATGTGCCCAGGGAAAGGGTATCCTTCAGGGCTCCTGCAGAGAAGCAGAAGAGCCTGACTGCTAGCTCTGTGCGTTGGTTTGAAGAGCTGTGGTCCATGGCAGTGCACAAGCAGCTGTAAACCTCTCTGTGGCTTTGTTCCACACAGGAAGGCTTCCTGACCCCTGCCTTTGCAAAGGATGAGCGGAAGCACAGGAGGCTGTACGAATTTGAGATGGAGAGAGATGCCAAACAGAGGAGCTTGGAGCAGTTAGCAGCAACCCACGTTCATCCTCCCATTGTGCTGAACGGCTGGCGCGAGGCAGCTGTGGACCTGTCCAGAGCCTCTGATGGGTCCCCAGGGAACTCCTCTCCGTTCCCCCTGAACACAAACATGCCCAAACTGGGGACTGTGAACACCCTCCAGGGATCCCTGGGCATGGACTTGTCCGGCATTCTCCAGGCAGGGTTAATCCATCCCGTCACAGGACAAATTGTAAATGGCAGCCTCCGAAGAGATGATGCTGCCATGAGGAGGAGACGGGGCAGGAGAAAAAATGTAGAAGGGATGGACCTCATCTTCTTGAAGGAGAGGCCTCTTCCAACCAGGCTGCAGGTGGGTCAATGCTCCCCCCTTTCACATGGCCCCGATGCAGTCAGCACGATTTGTCTCATGGTCCAGCTCTCCCCTACAAGCTCTGCTGCCCTTGTTACAATGTGGGTCCTCCTCCAGGGGAGCCTGGCTTCTGCTGGGGTTGTCAGGAGCAGATACTACTCCAAGGAGGAAGGGAAGTACTCCTTCTGTCTTGCAACACTCTGTCTGGAGTGTTTGAGTCATGATAAGCATTATCACAAGCATCTGTTCCAGACTGGGGAGGGTATGGGGTTAGAGAACATGAGAAAAAGGTCCATGACTGCATTTGAGCTATTGCCAAGAGGCTTTTGCACCCCTTCTCCTTCTGCCCTGGGATCCACTCAAGGAAGAATGGGCACTGGGAGCAAGACTAGTCCCTCCAGACTACTTTTAGGAGTGATCTGGGGGAGAGTCAGTTCTCCCAGTCACAAGGGTGTTTCCAGGTGAGATGCAGAAGCATCTCCCAGCTCTCTGCCCTCTGTGCTGGTAGTGCTGGGGGCTGAGTGGAAGCGTAATGCGTTGGTGGGTGGTGATTTAAGGAACAGGCGCTGGGAATATGGAGATTAAGAAGCCAACCTGTGTGATGGGGGCAGATGAGCTGCTTTGGGAGCTCTGTGGGTGCGAATGCATCACCACGTGCTGCTGATGGGTCCCCTTGCTCCTCCCTTCACCTCAGGATGTTCAGGAAGATCAGCCGCAGCCTCCCCAGAACAGCCCCCTCCCAGATGGGCCGGTTGCTGCTACCTCAACTCCACAGCCAGTCCCAGCTGCAGGCAGCCAAGCAGAGAAGGCTGTCCCAAATAAGAGTCTCCTCGACTGGCTCCGTCAGCAATCCGACTACACACTCGATGTTCCTGGCTTCGGCACAGTAAGGGTGGCCTTCAGTGGCATGTGTGTGTGTGTCTGTGTCTGCCTCGTGTGTTGCCTTTTTGTGTTAGTTTTTCTGTGGTTGCTCAGGGTTTCCATGAAATATCTCAAAGCTTAGCCTCTTTCCCTGTTCCATGGCTTGCGGTGTTCGTCAAGGCTGTGTCACACTTCTGGGAGGTGGGCATGATTCACTGTGCAGCAACAAAAACCACTTGCTGAGCTGCGTGCTCCTGCCCCAAGGTCTGTTCTCCAGTTCCAGTCCAGGGCATCCGGCTGCCCAGGGATGTGCAGAATTAGTCTGATGTCTTCCAGAAGCGTCGGGGATAGGGAGAGAAATGGGAAGAGGCATTTGGGATGCTCAAGGCCTGGGGGTTCCATTTCACTTGGGGTCATTTTAGGCAGTGTTGTTGTATTAGATGAGGCCCACAGACAGCAGGTTCCCTGCTGAGCAGTGTTCCTTGCTTTAAAAACTGAACCGAAGGTGCTGCGCTGCAGGCTGCACAGGCTGCGGCACATGGCCACCGGCGCTGTCGGAGAGCAGAGTGGCAGTGAGTGGAATGCAATGTCTGTCTGATTCTTCCTGCAGTCTTGTAAACATCCACCTCTTGGTTTCACAGGTTGATTTGCTCCTCGTGTTTCAGCCTATTTAGCCTATTAGACCATGTCGTAGGCAGAGCACGGGCTACAGAACAGAGTAGGAAGAAATATGATAGCATACATAAAAGACTGCATCTTGGTCATAGAAGACTGTGTGCCTGAGGTAGGGATTCCCTGGAGCTTGTGGGGCAGGAGCTTGGAGTACAGGCGAGCTGGGTAGTATTCTGGGGTTCTTTGGAGTTGAGGGATGAGGAGCCCAGTGTTTGCTTGGGCAGGAGGTCACTTGCTTTTCATGATCCAGAGACACACACAGGTCGCTGCCCAAGGCCAGGCTCCCAGGAGCACTGCAAGAAGCAGTCAGGTGGTGGAGCAGGAGTGAAGATGCCTTTCCACCATTTTCCATTGCCCTTGCCTTCTGTGGGGGCTTACTGGAGCTCACGCAGTCTGGCCATGCTGCTGGTGAACCTCCTGCTCCCAACGAGCTGCCTGGGCATTTCAGGTCAGTGCTGCGGGATTTCCCATGTCAGGGCAGGCGTCCTCTCTCTAGGGAGGTCAGTTGGAAAGCTGCGTTAGGGTCCTGGAGCAGCTCAGTCAGGCTTCTCAAAGGCCAGGCCAGGCTCAAGGCCTTTTCTTTGACTCATGGGAATCAGGGCCTGCAGTAGTTCATTATAATGCTACATCCATGCCTGCACATTGACAGGTGTCCTGGGGCTTGGTGCGTGCAGTGGGTGTGCAACAGCTCAACTGTGACTGTACATTGCAATCCTGAAGGGCTGTGATCCTAAAGAAACAGAGTACAGCAGCTGTGCAGTGGGAACGGCTGAAATCCAAGCAAAACAAAGCACGGATGAGCTGCAGAGAAACAGGGCACCCCATTTACAGATTGACGGGGAATTAGAAAGTGATGGAGCAGTCAAAGTGGGGTACACTGAAAACCCCTTTATACCTACAGCAATCAATTAATGCTCGCTTGAAAGCTGGCCCTGTGGCAGAGGCCAGCTTGCACTGCTCACACTGCCATGCCCAAGTCTGCAGGGACATGCCTGTCCCTTGGGTGCTCATCTGTGTCATTCTGCAGAGCTTGCAGCCATCCAGGCTCATTAAGTTGTCCAGTCTCATTAACGTTGTCTTGTTTGCACTTCAGAATTTTTCAGACAAGCCCAAGCAGAGGAGGCAACGCTGCAAGGACCCCAGCAAATTGGACATTAATGCACTCACAGGAGAGGAGCGGGTGCCGGTGGTACATAAGGGTACCGGACGGAGGGTAAGCGAAGGCCTATTCTGTGCTCTGCCCTCGGTGTCTTGAAATGCTTAGCGGATCCTGAGCTGGCCTGGGCGTAGATTGTAATCCATGGAAGCATGTGGATAGGACAAAAGTCTGGAGCACAGGATTGATCTACATTATTCTGTGAAACGTGTGTGACAGAGGAGACACCTACAAAATAACTGACTTTGTGAATTAAGTGAATCTGTGAATTAAGAAAGACTGGGTGTTCACAGCTGCTGCTGTACACAGGCCCCACAACAGCAAAGTGGCTTGGCCTTTGGTTTTAAAGCTGCCGTCAGCATAGCCCTGGCTGCTGTTTCCTGTTCTGGATTTGATTGTTACCTTCGAACTCACTACAATATTCCACAAATCGTAATATTCCCACGTGTTGCAAATGTCTCTGTTTTGTTCCTCCTTACGAGGCGTAGCAAGAGCGTACTGATACCCAGCAGTGATGGGCATGCAGGGAATGGAGGGGTCTGAAGTGCTTTCTCTTGCTTACTGAAATGTGCTTACTAAACAGCTAGAAACATGAGTTGGGAGCACAGATTTACCTGTCTGCAGTTTAATCTCCTGTGCATTGATATTAACCTCTCTGAATGAGACAGGAAACTTTCCACCCAAATTCAGCTGTTAAACATACCCAGGACTTCATGAGGTCAGAAGGTGATGTGAGAATAATCACCCCTAAAACCAAAAGTAAGTGGCGAGGTAGAAAGAGACTAATTCAGCCACATCTGTGTTTCCCTGTGTTACACCTGCGATGGCTGTTGGAGACCTGGGTGAATTGGGTGGGTTTCTCCAGTTCTGAGTATGTCTTTTATAAAAGCTCTGTCCCCATCTCTTGGCCCACTTGTTCACAGGGAGGGCAAAGATGGGCGATGGGACAGGGCACAGAGGCTGAACTTGCCCTCTGCTCCCCGAGCTGTCTGACTGGAAGCAGCAGTCACGTACAGAGTCCTGCAAAGATGCGTAGCAAGGGAAGAGCCTTTGCCCCAGACAAATTGCAGCCCCAAATGACAAGCCGGGGGAAGTGCTGTCACCCCCGTCACAGCACGGGTAGAGGGACTGGCCCATAGCCGTGAGCAGAGAAACCCTGGCCTCAGCTCCCAGCTACATCTTAATCAGCATCTCGGCCTCAGGGTGTCCTTCCTCTGCTTGAACAGGAACAGGATGGCCTCTTTCTTCTTGGCCACCTCCTGCATGAGCCTCGCGTCTCTCAGGTGTGTAGCAGCCATCCCCTTCAGAGGCTGGCAGATGCTCCTAAACTGTGTGTTTGCCTAGAGATGTAATCATATTTCTTGTGTTATTTTGCATAACTCTTTCTGCAATAGAGGTCATCCTTCTGCTGTGTTTTATAGTTAGGGGGAGCCACGGCACCAGCATTGAAGGAATTGCCAAGGTGGCTTGATGCAAACTTGGAGTATGCTGTTGCAGCTGACTGGGCTGACATTGTTAAGCTTTCAGTAAGTTAGAGCTTTTGGAGAAATCTGTATCATGTCATCTTTTCTTTCTCCTCCCCATCCCCACAACCTTTCTCCAGTGAGGATCCCTGAGCTGCAGGGCAGGACCTCACATGGGAGGGAATAGCTGCAGGTCCGGCCGCAGTCGCGCGGCAGAGAGGAAGGTTCAGCGCCTGCTGCGACTCAGCAGCGCGGCCGGGGAAGGAGAGAAGGTGGTCAGTGCCCTGGGGACGGGGCACAGCAGGTCAGGGTGACCATTCGGAAAGCCTTCCTGGCAGGCTTGGGATATAGAGAAACATCTGGGGCAACAGAAGCACACTAGGAGCAGTAATCCACTTTGGGCCCCCAGTTGGCAGGGAGTGCACAAAATGCTTTCTCACGGGTCAAATTTTCAAAAAAGTACCCTCAGCTGAGCCTTTTAATCAGCTCCTGCAACCTCTGTCTGTGCAAACCTGGGCCTGCTAGCGGACATGCACATCATGAGACTTGAAGACTCGGACACAGGCAGGGAAAGGGGCAGAAGGGAAGAAGGACTCTATCAGCCACATTTGTTCAACCCTGTTCGTTTGCAAGTCCCTGCCCCAGTGCGTGGCAGGATCCGCGGAGGAGCATCCTCCCTGCGGGCTGGCCTTGCCTGGGCTTCTCCCTGTGGTCCCGCTCGCCTGCTCCTTGTTTTGTGGCTGTTTTCTGTGATGCCCTTGCTGAACAGGGGCTGGAGGGGGAATCAGCTGGCTTAGAGGTTTGTACTGCTCTGAAATCCGCTTTTAATTAGTGCTGGAAATTTGGCATGGCCTGTCCCACTCCCCCAGGAAACAGCTCTAACATCCAGGCTGGCATCAACAGCCACGTCCAGGCGGCCGGCACCCCTGCAAGTGGCTGCTTTGCATTACCTCCATTTCCCGTGGGTGGCCCCGACAGGCACCCACACTTTGCCAACTGGGAGAGCCTCATACCTGGCCACTGCCACATGTACCGGCTCTCACACACCAGCTCAGCAGCTGCACGCCCATTAGCATTCGCCAGCCCCCTCAGTTCTTGGCTTTGGCACGCGTGCATCCGTCATTCTAACGCATGCATGCAGAAAGGCGTCCCGCTGCTCGGGGCGCTTGGGCAGGGCTGAGCACCGGGCGGGCTGCCCTGCAGTGCCCAGGCGTCTTCATAGCCCTGTGCAGATTTTCACACACACCAGTGGGAGCAGAACAGAAAATTCTCCCTCTTTGGGCAGTAGCTGGGCTGTGCAAACTTCCCGAATCATTTGATTCAATTTTCTGCACTTCAGGTGTCAATGGGAAATACTTTTCATATGCAAATCTATTATTGGAAACTGTTCAAAGGCCAGCAGTCTTCGAAATTCAAGGGAGGCACGAAAGGAAACATTTAAATATTTGTGATGAGAATGTTGAAAAATGGAGTTTTAAACTGTGCTGTGGATCTCCCCGCACTGCTCCATGTAAGCAGACTGTCTCACCCGTGCTGTGGTTGCTGGGCTTTGTTCCCGTATGTGAATGCTCACAAGAACCGTGCTGGTGACTCAGCGAAGCTCTAGCTGTGAGCAGCTCAGCGTGCTGCCCGCTGTCTGTATGCCATTCCATGCAGCCTTGCTGTCCGGCGGAGCATTGAAAATTTGGCCCTTAGCATTTAAAAAGAGCTAATATTCCAGCTGTTGCTGAAGCCAGGACTAAAGCTGGGATGGGAACGAACCTGAAGTCTGACACGGAGCTGCCCTGGTGCTTCTCGTGTTAGGAGGGGTTTCAGTCCTCAGGAACAGCTGATGGTGAGGGCTCAGGTAAAGCCGAAAGGCTGCTCTGTGCTTCCTCCTTTCCTCCCTGTGCACTTTGACGCTCTGCAGTATTGTGCCAGGGCACAGTGTGGGTGTTCTGCATTTGGCAGTATCCCTTGGGGAAAAGTTGTGTGTACCTCTCAAATTCCATATCCAGAATCATGTAGGCAAATATTTCTGTGCTGACACCATCTGGGATGCAGATGCGAGCACAGAAAAGCCAGATTTTCTCTGATGTAGTAATAACTGTTAGGCATTTTCTGTTGTGTGTGTTTCGTTTTCAGGGCTACTTACCAGAAAGCAAATTCAACCGTATCCTAACTGAGCCTGTGCTCAGAGACGCGGGGCCCCGCCGGAGGGGGAGAAGGCCCAGAAGTGAACTCATTAAAGGCCCCGGTGTTGTAGCAGATTCTTCTTCTGGAATGGGACCATTATTCATGAACGGACTGATTGCTGGAATGGATCTAGTAGGACTTCAGAACATGAGAAACATGCAAGGGATCCCCCTGACCGGGCTGGTCGGGTTTCCTGCTGGATTTGCAGCTGTGCCCGCTGGTGAGGATGTGAAAAGCACCCTAAGTATGTTGCCTATGATGCTGCCAGGCATGGCTACTGTACCACAGATGTTTGGTGTTGGAGGACTTCTCAACCCACCTATGACAACTACTTGTACTGCGACTGCTCCAACTTCATTAACAAGCACAACAAAAAGTGGTACATCAAACACAGAGAAAGCTACTGAGGATAAACAGAGTAGCCAGGATGTGAAAAAAGAAACTCTATCTGAAGAGAAGCCTGGTCCTAGTTCGTTTTCTAATCAGACAGAATCCGCAATAACTACCAGTAGTCCTGTAGCTTTTAACCCGTTTCTTATCCCAGGGATGTCACCTGGACTGATCTATCCGTCAATGTTTCTTTCCCCTGGCATTGGCATGGCATTGCCGGGCATACAGCAAACCAGACATTCTGAGGCAGCAAACCTGGAAAGCCAGAAGCGGAAGAGAAAGAAAGCTAAAGGGGAATCAGCAAATCCAGAACCAGAAACTGTCTTGCTGCCTGAAAAAGAAGCTGTAAACGGTCAAAACTGTACAGAGCAAACACCGCCTTTGTCAGCAGAGAAAGAGCAGGATGTACCAGCAGAGGAGGAGCTCAAAGAAGCTAATGATACCAATTAGAACTTTTGTTTCATTGAAAAAAGATTGTGGCTTGTAAGTTTCTTATCCCATAACTATTTGTTACTTACCCTCCTGCCCCCACTCCACCTTCATAAACCTGTGTTTCCATGAGTAATATTATCTACCTAATTCCCTGTCAGAAAACTATGGTGACATATTACATGTTAATAGTTGCAGGGTCTTGCCACTTTATTAGATAAACAGTGTTGTCTAGCTAGTATGGGAGGCACAGAATTCTCGTTCTGTTTTCCAGTTGTTCATCCCAACCAACAATAGCAAATCCAGTTCTTGGTCACCCCCCAAACTGCTCACATATTTGAGAAGAAAAAGAAGCAAAAACAGCAAAAGAAAAGTTTTTAGCTCTTGGTCTACACATAGACAAGGGTATTTCTTTCTACAGTGACACTGAATGAAAAAGCCTGTATTTGGGGGTAAAAAGCACAGCTATAGTAAGTGCTAATGTGTATTTTTGATTTGAAGTATTTCCCTATTTTATCATGGTTACTAGAATAGTAGTATAGACAGAAGTATATAACTAATGATTGAAAATGCATATATTCATTTCTTTGAAACAAAAAACCATAACTGGTAGTGATATAATTTCTTTATCACCCCCACCTCAAAGGTTTGGAAACAAACTACAGTGAGTGAAAATACTACGTAGACATTATTTTGTATTTTTTAAAACCAAAGTTTGGTTTTATGTTAAGTGGAGTTTTAGTTGCCCTTTCCTTGATAGTTACAAGAACTTTTCAGCCTGAGCTGAAAATGTTTTGCACATCTTGCATGACGTTTTTGGGATTACTGTACCTGTAGCTACCAGTTTCTTCATCATTCTGCTAGTATTCAGTTCTCATCTATGGCGTTAGTTCTCATCTATGGCATTAGAAGTGCTGTAAAATTATTTTTTCCAGCCATGAACAGGCCACACTGATTTTAATGCTTTTATATGAACACTGAGGCTTTTTGAGTTTTTATATTTTACAATCCGTACCCCAGATGCAACATCCTTTCAGAAAACAAGGAAAAAGCTGTAGGCCAGCTTTACTATTTTGAGAGTCCTTCAAGAAGGACTGTTGAGATTTTGAAAGCTTGAGTTTATTCTTCTTTTCTAGTGTTAGACTGTGAAGAGATCACTTTTGCTTCTTCTTTCCATTCCTCTCCGTTCTACTTGCTGTTGAACAGTATTTCCAAGTCCCCCCCATTGGCAAATTATTTTGATGTATGCATTTTAAATGGACAGGTTTTTAATGCAATCAGTGCCCAAAACTCTGTGTATTGAGACACCTCCACAGGCAACTCTTCGTTTTCTCCTTCCCTTCACTCCTCATTTAATTTTTCTTTCACTTGGGCTTGTTCTTATTTGCAGCTCATGGTTTGAGACTTGAAATAAACACACAGTGGTGCAGCAGTGAGATGGCAGGCTGTTGAGGGAGTTGGGAGTGTGCTAGTAATCAGTTACACATTTGGTTGTCACAATTTACTGTATTTTTTACTTATTTTCTGTTACAGTTTTGCTAATTTATCAGATGGTCCAAATGTTTTGACATAACTATTTCAGTTTGCATTATTTATTTATGATGCTTTTTGTCATTGTCTTTTATACATTTGGGATTATAAATTATGTACATGTTAAAATTAGCATCTCAAAGAAGTCTGTTACCCACGATCTAAAAAGCATTTGGTTTATACTTTCACGGAATTTATTCCCAGTTTACTGGATTGGATGATTTTTTTTTAAGTATGTAACCAATCATAATGCAACCCCCCCACCCCCGATAATTAAATGTGTTCTATTTAATAACATCCTTGTAGCATAGATACTGTATCAATACCGACAGATTTCTTAGAAATGCTGCTATCTCTATTTAACTAACATTTTGTTCAGTTTTGCCTCCAGTGGAAGCAGAAAGGGTTTTTTCAGCTGTTAAATCCAAAATCAATATAATTTATTTATGTAAAAAAAAAAAAATCACGATTGATATATTTTTGAACCTTTTAAGTACTAACTTTCTTTTTATTCAGTAGAAGAACATGTACTTGCCCTAAATCCTTAAAATACAAATGCTATAAAACTTCATATATCTTCAAAGCCTTACTGTGAATGGATATAGAAATCTCTTCAAAGTCCATTTCTTGTATGGGATGGTTTTTCCAGGGTTACACTCATAAGGAACAGGGTTGAAAGTGAAATTTATTTAATTAGCCAGCATGCTCTATACCTTGTTCTTACTTATCAGACATGTATGCTAAGTCTCTGGGTGTTTAGGCTTCTCTTTGACTGCTACTTTGTGACCCTTTTGCAACCTGATATACTCTGTGGATTATTTAGACTGTAAGGCATAAGTGGCTTCTTATAATTTTCCATCATATCCAAAACAAATGCCAAATTTTCACCAGTTTTCATGGATACTCACACAAACATACATTCTTCACCAAATGTGCTAACAAAATAAACTGTCTGTGCTCTTGAACATGGATAAAAAGAAAAAGATTTAAAAGTCAGATTTTTATTTTTTTAATTTAGTGACTAGATGATGCTTATCTTTCAGACTTGGCAGAGCCTTGCTACAGATGTATATAATTTTTTTCAGCAAATATATGTGAATGTTTAATTCACCTGACTCAGTGATAAAAGTTACTTGCCTTTCTCTCAGCATGAATACTTTGAGAAGCTGTCGAATCCAGCTTACTTCTTCTTTAGGGTGGCTCTTCGTGCACCGTGAGCTGTGTGTTACGTGCTCTGGGGAGTGCCTGCTCACAGCCGACTCGCGAGCTTTTCCAGCAACCGCAGGAGTTCCCGGGCTAAACCCGCAGCTGTGCCCCGCGGCTTTCGCCACGTAGGTTGGCTTGCCGTGCCGCTTGGCTCACAGGCGTGCCGGAGCAGCCCAGGCTCCGCAGCCGGTCTAAGCAGGTGACGGTGCACAGGGGCTCTTCGCCCAGACGGTCGGTAGGAGCCCCAAGACCAGTCGTGAAACCCCCCGGTACCAGTAATAGTCCTTTGCACTTACGCAGCACCTCTCAGCAGAAGGGGAGCAGCGTCTCTGGTTTCTCTTACTGAGATACTAAGTGTTTCCATCTAAGCCTTGTAAAATGCTAATAGGTGCCAAATAAATGCTTGTAATAAATCTCAATGATCTCATGCTTTAGAAAAGCAGGTATTAATTCGGTTTTTCAGGTGAATAAATAAATGCACAGGAAAAGCTAAATTATTTCTTTAAGGTGCAAGAAGACTTAAGAGGCATGGAGCAAACCAAGAGCTTGTGCTTGCTCCCCTTGTACTTGCCTAAATGCCTTTTCCTTGCATTTTGTTGCCAGGTTTATTTGGGGGGGAGAAGCAGGAACGCACTGGGCAGAAGAGGCTTCAAACTGTTAGGAATATCAGGTATCACCTGGACAGGGGCAGAGGAGGGAAAACGATCACGTTAAACGCTGGATTTCCTGTTCCCAAGTCACTTTTTGAGTTGTGGCTCTGCACACTGCAGCCATCCGCCGCCTTCATCTACACGAGAATGTTTGCTTGAAGCAGAAACCAGGCAGTCCCTTGATATATGAAGCACTCGTGCTGGCATTTACCAAATCTCCGTGAATTCCCTCTCCTCTGTACAGTCAGCGGCAGCTGGGACGTGCCCTGTGTCACCAGGTGAGCAGGTAAGGTAGGCAGCCCTGAGGGCTGGCCATGCATAGGCACAGCTCTGCGCTTGTTTGGCAGGACCCGGTTGCCCCTGTCCCGACCACTGCTGCTCCTGGGGCGAGAGGGGAGCCCAGCGCCCACAGCTGCTCACCGCCACACTTTTATCCCTGCGCAGTTTTCAGCCGACAGGACGCTAGAAAAGTATCACACATTTACATGGTATCTTTCAGTCTCTGCGCAGTCTCAAAAAGGTCGTTAAAGGTTTTCATCAGCACTGAACTGTAGCTGGGTGAGTGCTGCCTACCCTAAGGGCAGACATTACAGTTCTGGCGTCTTGAAAAAGTTACAAGCGTGGATTTGGGGTCTGTCTTGGTTAGCAGTGAGTAAAGTGCACTCCTCAAATGAAATCTAGCTTGTGTCCCCAAAAACTTGAGTTTTTCAGTGTGCTTGTATTTTCCAACTCTTCAGGAGCTGCTTTAATTCTGGTGCTATGGACCATGGGCTGAATCACAGAAAAGCCCTTGAATAGTCATCACTTATTTTTTTACAGCTTTAAAGCAATATTAAGTGCTTTACAGAAGGGTGAAGGTAACGCTCATGGTCCCTGCATGCTTTGCACTCTGTGTGTTGGTGCCCAGCAGCCATGCAGCCACGGCTGGTGGTAGCAGCAGCGTGCAGGCGTCCCGGCCACCAGCGCTGCGGGGCAGGACTGGTCCCATCCTCGCAACCCGGCGGGCAGAGAGAGCAGAGAGGGCGGCAGATCTGAGAATGCCAAGCAGCTCCGGAAAATTAGTGGTAAGAGAAATCCACCTTATCATGCGTTTCCCATCACCTGCTGTCCATAAATGCCTCTGAAATGCACCCTTCACAGCTTGCATTCACCTGGGAGCCTACCTCAGCTTCCTGCTGTGAATTTTGGGGAGTTTGCAGTTTCACCCATGGGTGGCTCAAGACCATCAGTGTGGTGCCCAAGGGGCCATTAATTACTGGAGAATCCAGAGTTCAGTTCAAAAGGCAAACAATTCAAGAGCTCCAGTTCAGCAGAAAATCAGCTCCGCTTCCCTGTCTCACCTTGTTTAGACTCGAGTTTGATTTTATCAAAGGAGGCTGGAATGGCTCCGTTGGGCACTTTTAACTGGCTCCCGTTTGTCAGTGGTCCAGATGAGCATGATGCGTTAATGATTTAGCTTGGAATTCAAAGTTCCAGTTGGAAGTCTGGATGAAAGCATTGGTTCACACAAGACAGCACCATCCCTTGGAGGATATTTGAGAAATAGCACTGATCTGTTGCACGAGCAACTGAGAGGAGCAGGAGTCTGTAGCAGATGCTCCACAACATGTCTTGTCTTCTCTCTTGGCTCCTGCTAAGCCTTTGGCTGTGCATTTTTCATCTGACAGGTATTTTGGATGTGTTGTAGGAAAAAGAGACGTTTTACAGGAACAGCCAGTGCCATTTATAAAGACATATTTTAAAAGGAAATCCCCACAGTGACTGCCATTATTTTTTCAGAAATGGTGCACAGATTTCCAGTTAACAAGCAGACACATACAGACAAAAGAAGTACTCAGGTCCCTCCAAGGAGGGCACATCCTTTCTTTGCACCTGGAGGAAGAAATACAACTGTGGGATTCGGACTGCATAGCCTATTTGTCAGCGATTAAATGCATTTAGCGGCTTTTCATGGCATTCGGTTTTCCTTGCTCTTACAACAAATCTTTTTGCAGACACATTTAGGTGCCTGGGCGAAAGCTAGCACTTAGGTGAAGTAACATTTTGGAAAGCACCCAAGCTGGTGCTCGGCGGGGACAGGCTCCGCTGCCACGCGGCTCCTTCCAGCCCGGTGCTGCAGGAGCCGGCACCAGTGGGCCGGGACCCGTTCTCCAGTGGGAGCAGCCCTGTGGTGACCCCAAGTGAGGTAACTGCATCGTCATCTGCAGCTTCTGCTGCAGAGAGGGAGGGACTTCCACGCAACGGTCCCTGGGCCGCTGGGCTTTGCAAGTGAGCATTTTAAAAACAACTGAAGCCAGCCCGTGTTTGCATTTGTAGGACCATAGCTTGGGGCAGGCCAGAAGCCGCCAGTGAGTCCCACATTGAGGCCGGCATCACTGGGCTGCTCATGAGCTCAGCCCTAAGCATCAGAGAGTTCGAGCTACCAGTGAGAGGAGGCCCCTGGCATCGGGCCTTTCATGCCATGTCGGGGCGCTGCAGCTCCTCCCTCCAGCCCCAGAGGGTGTTTCATCCCCCAGCTACGCTGTCCTGCTCGCTTTGTTTCCTCTGCCCAACACACAGCTCAGACAAGGCAGAACACCTGCAGCAGCCAGTAGCTGACCCCAAATGAGCCATAAGATGGTGGTTAAAGTGCTCCCCAGGACCATGCGGCTTCGAAGCAGTGAAGCCAGGTTCCCGTCTGTTGGTGCTCCGGGCCCAGGGCCGGGTTACGAGTGCAAGCCCCTTCCCGTGGGGCTCCCGCCACCACCCACTGCCCACTGCAGGGCGACGTGACCGATTACATCAAACGGGCGATCTTGTTGCGCCTCTGAATTTCCACTCTGAACTCAATTAAAGCGTTTTGCTCCCTGACTGAAATGCGATCTGAAGCTGGATCTCCACCGCCCGAAACGCAGCACGCGCTGGGCCACCGAGCCAGCAAGGCAGTGTGAGAAACACTCGTTAGCCAATAACGCAGGCTCAGGCAAGGATCTCAGTGAAGTAACATTTTATTTGCAATCACAACGGCGGGCATCTCACAAACAGGAGAGCACTGTGGATGCCATTTTCACACCTTTTATGCCCTGTTTCCCAATGCTTCCTCTCTCCCCTGGTTCCTCACTGGCTGAGTACTACAGGTTCACAAACCACCCGACGCTTGTTTACTGGTTTCTTACAATGTTATCAACCTTTAATTCCTCCCTTTGTTCTTCTCATCTTCTGCTACCTTCTTACTGTTTTTAATGGCTTTTTAGCCATCTGGTCCCATACACCCAGTCGATGCTTTTCCGTTGAATATAAACCTAATACTTGTTCCCCCCCGTACACCCTGCATTCCCAGGAAGCAGCGTGCCCGGTGCTTCCTGTGCTTATGGTACCGATTCTGGTGCAAAACCAACATCTTTGTTCCCACAGCAGACAGCCGCTTCTCGGGCATTGAGCCCCACCGAGGCAGCGGTTTCCAAGCGTCCGTCCGCACGCGCTGGAGCGCGGGGGCCGAGCCCTTTTGGAAGCGGGCGGCTCGGGCCCGGCGGGACGCGGGAACTGCCGGGCAGGCTCCCCGTTTGTGGCAGCGCCCGCGGCCACTCGCAGCGCTGAGGCCGCGCTGCCC
>VXAA01003306.1:417402-447989 GCA_013399115.1 Anseranas semipalmata | reverse complement strand
TGGCAGGGGGAAGCGCTGCACTGGCTGGCCTGCGCGCTCTACGTGGCCTGCCGCAAGAGCGTCCTGCCCACCGTGGGGAGCGGCCTGATGGAGGGCAACTGCGTGTCGCTGACCAGGATCCTGCGCTCCGCCAAGCTCAGGTTGACCTCTCCCCGCTGCCCCTGCCCGCATGCCCCGCAGGCCGCCCGCTGCCCCCGGTGCCAGGCGCCCAGCCCGGCCCTCGGGGCTCCGGGCGCCGCGGGACGCGTGTCCCGGGGTGGCGGTGTAGCAGCAACGAGTCCTCCGTTGCTGAAAATGGAAGTAAGATGCAAACGCCTAATTGCTGCCCGTTTCCGACTTCGAGCCTTTGGAAAACCACCCACGTCAGACCAGCGGTTGTTCCGCCCGCAGCAGTGGTTTTGATTTTGTAGTTAATTGAAATGCAAACGAGACATCCCAGTGTTCTCTTACTAATCCCGACGAGACTCGTGTTTGACTTGGGATTTACGCCAAGTCTCTGGATTTGGCATTGCCAGCTATGCCACGCGCGTTTTGGGAACACGGAGCTACGCATTTACGTAGATATTTACGTGCTGCGGGGGCTTCCCAGCTCCGCTTGCCTCCGCGGGTCTGACCAAAGATGCTGGGACTCAAAATTCTTGCTCCATTTAAAGAACTGCTTTCACCTAAACTGCCCAGAGGGGGTTGCCAACACAATTACACCTACAGTAACAGTTTTTGTGTAGGTAACGCTGATAGGCATAGACTTATGTTTGTGTGTTCGCTGTCTCTCCTCCCTTCCCTTGGCACGCAAAGCAGCGCGCTCTTTCCTTTCTCCCCTTCCCACAGCCAGCGTAGCTCTGCCAGCAGCCTTTAAATGCAAATAAGCGTTTCCATGCCCGTGCCTTAGAGAGTCAAGGAGAGAAACCTGAGTGATAAAGAGGCAAAAAAGCTTGCAATATATACACTTTGGGAGTCTGTCAAAATAAGTGTTAAACCTACATATTAAACCAAGTAGTCGGTAAGGAGTAAATATGATGCATTTTGGCTTTATCAAAATTCGGAATAAAGAAAGTTAGTTAAAGCTGAAAATAAAAGTATTTTCTTGTTTCTTTTAAGTTTAATTCAGTTTTTTAGCAAAATGAAGAAGTGGATGGACATGTCAAATCTACCACAGGAATTCCGAGAGCGAGTGGAGAGGCTGGAGAGGAACTTTGAGGTGTCGACTGTGATTTTCAAAAAGTTTGAACCGATATTTTTGGACGTATTTCAAAACCCTTATGAAGAGGCTTCTAAGCCACAACGAAGCAGGAAACAGAGGTATTTTTTGAGGTTATGTGTGACTTTTCAACAGGTTTACGAATATTAAGACTGTTATTTGTGCTTTTAAAAAATAAGGTAAAGTTCTGAAGTGATAGGGCTGCTTCATGTTGTGGCCTCGATTCTGAAATGGAGTACGCACAGGAAGATCCCTAGTCTTGGTGGAGCGCGGCTCGTATCTGCAGAGCTTTGCATCCGGCGCTTGTTTATACAATTCTCTGTAAATTCAGAACTTGGCCCTTAATGAGCGCAGCTCTGTCTGGTGGGAGGAGGTAGAGTGAGGTGGGGTAACTTGAGATGCAGCGAGACTGTCGCAGTGTTTAGCATGGGGATGTTCTGTCGTGGCAAGAGACTTGTAGTTGGTACCGTGACATAATCCCTCTGTGCAAACGTAGCTGTGCTACATGGGAAAGCAATATTGCATCAGCAGGACTTCCACATCACTGGGATTTTAGTGTGATTGCCATATGAGTGTTAACACTTAAATGGAAGAAAATTGCAGCCGATGCGCTCGTTTTTATGTCATTTTTATGACAAACTTCTCAGTAACTGGTGGTGTCATCTTCCAGATGCAGAGTACTTCTGCTTTAATTAAAGGGACTTGTCAGTGTTCTCCACCGACTGCGTGGCTGTCTCTGGTAGCTTTACAGTGAGGATGTAACCTTAATAATGAGGGAGCTGAGCTGGGTCTGTGCTAGAGATTTTTGCTGGCTTGTGTATGTCCTCTGGGTGTGAGGGGGGATAACTGTTGGGGTAAAACGCTCTCGTGTAGCTCCATATTTACAAACAGAAAGGATGCTTCTGCTGCTACAGCTCCTTGTGTATGGCAGGTAGCCTTGTGGGCATTGCTGCATCCGCACAAAGAGAAATTTCATCCGTATGCCCTGTCAATGTTCCTTCATCAGAGCAGCGTTTGTTAGTGTAACCACACCTTTAGCTTCTTTGTTGGGTGTCTTGAATAATCTCTTCTCTGGTCTTCCAGCTCCGTGGTTTTGGATAGTCTCCGCTCCGAATGTTATTCACCAGAAGAGCTGTAACACAAATTGTAGTTGCATTTTCTGAGGGGATGACTAATGCTATAGTAAAATATTTAGGAAGAAAACTCACTGTAATTTATATAGCCCTGGGCATCTCGCTGCGTGCAGCTCCAGGAGAATTCTGTTACAGTCATGACACCCCCAAAATGACGTGGCCAGGGTCACAGACCAAAGGCAACCATTAGCTCAAAAAGGGGTCAGAAGGTCAATGATGCTGTATAGAAAGCCCTGTAGAGCTAGATGGGAGGCTCTGCAGTGAAAGCTGAAATATGCACCTGTAGCTTACATTGTGCCTTAGCGTGAAACTGTTAGGTGATGGCTCCGACTGCTGCTTTGAGCGAGGAAACGGAATAAAACTGTTAACCTTATAACAAGCTTCAGCTTCCTGGAACTGGAGACTGACTTCTCGCCCTCCTCCTCATTGACAGGCGAGTGCCATGTGGTGTTAAAGATCTCTTCAACTTCTGCTGGACTCTCTTTGTGTACACTAAGGGTACGCTTGATTTTTTTAGCTGCATGTTCCATATACGTTTTGAGTTATGAACTTGTGTTGTGTTGTTTGACATGATATGCCATCTCTTAAAGGTAATTTCCGTATGATTGGAGATGATTTAGTAAATTCCTATCATTTGCTTCTGTGCTGCTTGGACCTGGTTTTTGCAAATGCCCTTTTGTGTCCAAATAGAAGAGATTTGCTAAATCCATCGTTTAAAGGTATGGTGGGGACAGATTACCTAAAATGAATTATGGTTGTTCTTTTATTGATTTTAAGTTAAGTTGAAGGTTGGTTGTCATTTTTCTTTCCTTTTTCCCTCTTCCTCCTCAGGCCTACCAGCAGATTTCCATGCAACAGAGAACAAAGCCTCTGAAGATCCTCCTTGCATCATTGCCACACTGTGTGAGCTGCATGATGGGCTTTTGGTAGAAGCAAAAGGAATAAAGGAACACTACTTTAAACCATACATCTCAAAATTATTTGATAGGAAGGTACATCTTACTGCTTTAAGAATGTATGATAGTGCTCTTATGAATGGTCCCGTCTTGTGACCATTTAAATCCTGCAGGTGCTGGAGGAAAGTGCACTAATGGGCAAATGAGCTCGAGCTGGTTCAGCTTTCCTTTGTATGCACATTAGCAGGAGCAGAATTTACTCTCACTTTTTATGCTGTGTGCTATAAGGTCCCCTCTGTTTTGGCTTTTATGTCAGTGTGGAGAATCTTTACTTTCTTGGCAGTGTGAAAACTGAGTCATGGATGATAACATTTTCTTCAGACAAAAAAAGTTACCTTGTGAAACAATTTTGTGGAATAACTGTAATGACAGTCTGGTCCTAGTGCTTATCTTGGAATTAAGCAAGATGTTTTGGAATGAGGAGGATGAGGTTGCAGATGGATAACCTGTTCTGTCTGGTTTTGATCCTGGAAAATGTTTCCAAGCTCTGTGGAAATGTCTGTGTAGTCACTCATCAGGTTCCTAACCTGTCGATGGAACAGATTTTCAATAGCAGTGCTGTTTCTGAGGAATGAGTTTTTCTAGAGCTTGGGTAGAATTGAGCTTTGTCCTGGTCTGTTCGTTGAGCTAATGGCATTATAGTGCTTTGGTCTAGGCAAAAAAAAAAAAAAGTCCAGTTATGCTCCTAAGTCTCATTTCGCTTTTGGCAAAAACCATCATGCAGTCACATTGTTAGAGATGGAATGGTTTTGATTTTATTATGTAAGATATTTCTGCTTTTTTTGTTCTTAGATCTTAAAAGGAGAATGTCTATTGGATCTTTGCAATTTTACAGAAAATAAGTAAGTTATAGATTACATTCTTAATTGTGGGCTTTGGTTTCATTTCTAAAGTACATGTCTTTGAATGCTAAATCTCAGGTTTCCTGTTCCCTTATCTTACCATAACTAGCTGTTTTTAATAATGTGACAACCAATGCTGTTAGTTGTCTAAAATGCTTTTCTGGATCTTCCTTATTGTCAGGTCACAGAAAGGGGGGTTAGGCATGGGAAGAGGCTGCTCAGGGAAGTGGGCAGTGAGTTGCGATCCCTGGAGGTGTTTAAGAAACGTGTGGGTGTGGCACTAAGGGATGTGGTTTAGTGGTGGACTTGGTAGTTTTAGGTTGATGGCTGGACTTGATCTTTAGGGTCTTTTCCAACCTACATGATTCTATGATTTTCTGGCAACTGTTTCCTTCGAGTAGTCTAATGCAAGTCAGAGCCTTGACTCTGAAGTTCATGGATGTGTTTCTATACATACCTCAAATATTATACCTGAGTAGGGAAGCATTTAGATTTGTTTATCAGTCTCCAGTTTGTTTATCAGTCTCCAGTTGAGTGTATAAATCTGTGAATGCAATAGAAGAACTCAAAAGAAAAGGAGCAACAATTGCAAAACCACAAAAAAGGGGTAGAGCATTTCTGTGGGAGGCAAGCACAGTTGTTTCAGAAACTTCTTAAATTCACTTCTCAAAGCTAATTTAAATAAAAAGATGAACAGCAGCTGCTTTATTCTGGATCTTGTAAAGAGTTTTTTGCCTTTTCCAAAAATACCTAGTCATTTGTTTTTGCAAAGTGAGGTTCTAACTCTTCAGTTCGCTTTCTGAGCATTATGAGCAATGACCCAATTGTTTTAACAGTGTGGATGACACCCTCAAATTCAGGTATAAAACAGTGTTGTTGAAGAAACAAAAAGCAGTTTTGTGAAAATGAAGCAGTGAACTGCTCTTGGTATTTCTACTTAAGGAATAATAGTATCAATTTAATAATTACTGTTACATAGAATAATACAATATTCCCCCTTCTTTTGTAAACAACATCTAAGGACACATGGAAGCCTGTTTCTTTGTCCAAACTTTTTGTGTAAACTTTTTCTAAAAGACTGAGAAGGTGAACCTGTAATAGAGTGTTTAGGTAGTTGCTTGTTTCTCTAGGACTCTTTGCAGGCAAAGAGATTTCATACAGTATTCATGTATTATGTAAACGTGCAGGCAGGATTTATTGATGCTAGCTGTTACTGATTTTCATCCAGTTTCATTCTGTTTCCCAAGTTTAAGTTTGAAGCTTTGCAGTCTTTGTGAGATTAAATGTTCCTGTTTTACAGATGGGTTAGCTGGAATAAAGAAAACAAAGGATTTGTTCAGTATCTTATGACGGTGGTGAATGTAGGAATTGAATCCAGGGGACCAGCTCTTAAATTTCGCTTCCTCTGTGCCATTATGAAAATCACTGAATACCAACTGGCAAAAGCAGAACTCCAACTTAGCCAGTTTAATGCAGCCACTGATAACGTGCTCTGCATATACAAATGTTTAACTTCTAATCCGCTGAGTACTTCAAAACTGTTTTATTTGCAACTGGGATGGAAGGAAAGTTGTTTCTTCCTCTATTTACTGAGAACCAAGCGTCGGTGGAAGAAGAGCAAACCTCCCTGGTCACTGCAGGGCCTGAAGTGAAAAGGCAGGCGAGGATGGCCACAAGCGGATTGCTTGTGGGAGTGAAGTTTCCCGTACAAGTAGTACTGCTACCGAAAGCGTTAAGTGCTTTGAAGTCGTGTTGGTTTCAGTTTTGTATTTTAGCCCCACTGGCATCTTTTTTGTTTCTTCAGCAATTTAACCTTTGATGTAAAACTTTGGCTTCTCTTCCAGCAAAGCGCTGAATAAAGAGTATGAAGAATATGTTCTAACAGTGGGTGACTTTGATGAGAGAATTTTCCTAGGAGCAGATGCTGAAGAAGAAATTGGCACTCCTCGGAAATTTCCTGCAGACATGCCCGTAGGGAAAACAGCAGCAAGAGCTCATGTGGAGTGTCATCTTCAGCAGCATTTTGAAAAGGTGGTTCATTTAGCCTGTTTTCACTCAGAGTACTCCTGTCAGGTTTTTTCATCGTTGTATGCAATCTGAATCCCTGAGATGACTTTGAAAAGTTGAATTTCAGCTGAAAAGCTGAACATTTTACTGAGGGAAAGAAAGATAATGGTATTTGCAGGCTTCAGTGGGCAGTCTTGCTAAGGAGAAATAGTGGCGTCTTCTTTCCTATGTAATTTAGTAAATAACTACTTAAGCAGGATGGGAGCACTTCCATATGTGAGTCAGTATTTTTTTTTTTTTTTGTCCAAGAAAAATCAATAAGTAGTTAAGGCCTAAATATATAGACTTATGATTATTTCAAACTTCATTTATACCCAATAAGAATATCATGAAACCTTTACATTGGATTAATTTAGTTGTTTTCCTGATGTTTCCTTTTGGCGACAGGAAAAGACAACTTGTATACTATTCTTTGAAACATAACATTCAAGACACAAAACCCACCAAAGCCTAACTCTTTGTAATTTCACTACAAAAAGTAGCCTATAAACAGAGTTAGTGTTTCATTACGTTTAAAAATGTAAAATGTATTTAATGAAGTTGCTATATAGGAAAATACTCAATTGATTACTACTCAATTGATTTTAAACTTGGATAAGGAGAAAAAAGTGGGGTTGGCTGTGTGAAAGGAGCTCATGCCGTTTGATAGTTACTGTAACGCACCGATTAAAATACTACTACTTCTTACACGATGCTAGTGTTGGTGTAAATGAATCATACAACTTAACTTCTTGTCCCAAATATAAATGTATTTCATATTCAAGTAAACTAAACACAGTGGTTTGGAATGAGTTCATCAGTTTTGAACTTCAGTTTCTGTAGTATAAAAAATGACCTCGTTGCTATTTGTGTATGCTGACTGCAGACATAACTTTTCATCATTATTTTCCTTGTATCTTCAAAATGTGGTCTGATCTGATAATTCAAAACCAAATACTTTATTGCATCACTTCCAGAAAGCAGGAGCTGAATAGATGAGTGCACTTGGGACAGCTCCATCTGCTCAGTGCTGCATCATACTTCCAGTACAGGGGGCTCTAGGTGCACCAGGACAGTGTTTCCCAAAGAACATTTTCCTGTGACCCTCTCCCATGCAGCTCTACCATTTACTCCCTGTGTCACCCAGCTAAGACAGTCAAGGATTGTGAATGGAAGCATGTGCTTCCTCTTTCTTGCTCTCTATTTTTCAGTATTTAAGTAAGCAGAAGTACTCATAGACTTTAAGATTTAAAGTTTCGTTTCTCTAGATTTTATTTAAAAAAACCTTTAAGTTATTTTAATCTACCTGGAGATTTGTTATACTTTTACTAATTTTTAGCAAGTTCCGAGACCACAGGTTTGGCAGCCTTCAGGTAGCATGTTAGTGGTGTCATTTTAATCTTTCAAGTGATTTTGCAGGAGATCTTGTTTTTGAAACATTTCTATTGACTGATTTTATTGCTTATTTTTCTATCTTACAGAAAAGGTCATTTGCACCTTCAACTCCTCTGACTGGAAGAAGATACCTACGAGAAAAGGAAGCTGTCATCACTCCTGTTGCTTCAGCCACACAAAGTGTAAGCCGGTTGCAGAATATTGTGGCTGGATTGAAAAATGCACCGAGTGAACAACTTATAACTATTTTTGAGTAAGTACCTCCACTGCAATTACTCTCATACAAGTGAAAATTCATCTTCTCATGTCTGTGACTGTTTTCTTGCTCAAATTTGACTTTTGTTTGGTGCCGAGTATTTTTGTTTGTGTTTCTGTATTATTTCCAGTTAGCAGGTCTTAACGTAAGTAAAACGTTCCATTTGTTTTTTTTTAATGATCTGTTTTTCTGGAGAAGGAGAGCTGGACCCCCCAACCCCTGAGATGTCAGCACCAACATCTTCTCATTCATCCCTTTTAGCCACTGTATGATACTGGGAAATCATATTAAGTAACTACTGAACACAACCCCAGGCTTTCCCAATCACCATTTCTAGGAAAGAGTCTGTAAATCGGCCTATGTTTTTGGCTGCTAGATGCATGTCTGCATGCCAGCTGTAGCAAAATGCACTTGAAAATGTTGGTGTGTAGGCAGATAAATGTAAAGAAAATAATTTAGCAGTAAAAAGTGGATCGGTGTTGCTTCATAGCTCATAACAAGTAAAAATTTAATAGTAAATAATTGTAAAGCTGTTGGACATTTGTCTAACTCCATGCAAAGTAGGGCCTTGCTGTATTGTAGCGTAAGGTCTCCAGATATTTTTTTTTTTATGTAATAATTAGCATTTAGTATTAGCACTTAATATTTGACGGGCAAAAGTAGTATTTTATAGCAACCTTCATAAGTAGGTGAAAATGCTATTTCTAGTTCTCATTTTTGGACTTACATATGTTTTGAAGGTCTTTCTGATACGTGTTCTTAAAAGTTTGCATTACAAATGTTCTTAGCCAGATGCGTTTCTATTTTGCACATTTCTTTTTCTGTTGTTAAAGATTGTTTGATATTATTTCCATTACACAATTAAAATGTTAAAATTCTGCAATCTATAATGAAAAATGTGTCCTTTAAGTAATAACTTGTCTGTCAAAGAGAGATTTAAATATTAACACTTGGACAAGTATTGAGTAAGCCTCCGATGAGAAATGTGTTGAATGCTTTGCTTATCTTGGATATGGGTTCAGCAAATGCTAGGATATGTATTGTCTGATTGGGAGAAATGGAAAGAACTGTGGTTTTGACTATGTGTAATAGTCTATGCTTTTGAATATTTTCTCTTTCAAATAAAAATTCCTTGGATGCGTAACTTCTAATTAATTTAAAAGGCTTTGTTCAATGAAACCATAATTTATTTCAATGCTATCTTTTCGGCATAACTCAGTGTCTTAATTTGACGCTAGTCACAAGACTCTGTCCTCTAAATACAGGTTTGCTGAAAAATCTGGAAGTGTTTGGCAAGAGCTTTTGTATGTACATAGCCTCCTAAATCTGTTAGGAAGGAAACAGGAAGCAATCTTTCTGTGTTTTATGTTTTTCTCTATTATTTATGGTAATACAGGTTATTGCCTGATAAGGAAAGCTCAATAAAACTAGCTTCCCGCCCCCAGAAGCAGGATATTTACTTATACAAACAAGGCTTTCTCTTTGTGTTCTGCTGCAGATCTTGTGCACGCAGCCCTATGGAAAGCATCGTGAACAGAGTGAAAGAAATAGGTGAGACGTTCTGTCGCAGCTACACTCAGTCAACAGATGAACAGCCAGGATCCCATATAGGTATGAACGTGAAATACATGGGATGTTCCAAAATATTAAACCGGGGCAAATGAAATGGATACATATGCTATCATATGAGTACTTAATACAGTGGAGCTGTTTTTAACAAACACTTCCAAACAGAAAATTGTTGCTGTCAAACAGAACACTATAAAGAATAAAATTTTATTACAAAATAAAAACAAGGTTACAGTTCAAAATGGGATAACCAAGAGAGCACTGAAACTATAGAGATCTTAAAAACTGTAAACTTGCATTCTTCTTAAATCTAAAATTTAAAGGAAATGGAATACAAATAGGAAAATTATTATTGCAACTGTTTGCAGAATTACTTCACTAGATATATTAAAATACATAGTTCTTTAAAATGTTTCTAGATTTGTGTGCTGCTCTTGTGACTAGTGTATTTCTAAACATACTATTTGGATTTGCAAAATCTATACACACACACGCACTATTTTGTTAGAGAAGGCCAAGTGCAGGTCAATTTAGTCTGAGACCATTTGTGGAAACAGCACAGGGCTTCATCAGTGTTGGTTTTAAATTTCAGATTTTGCTGTAAACAGATTAAAACTGGCAGAGATCTTGTACTATAAAATCTTGGAGACTATAATGGTACAAGAAACACGAAGACTACATGGGAAGGACATGACTGTAAGTAAAGAACTAGCAAAAGAGGAGACCATTTTTCGTAAGCCCTCTGTAAGGATTTGTTCAGACAGTTCCAGAATAGATCAGTCTGCGGACAAGCAGTCTGTATATATTGTCATTTTTAATAAAAGAGAAGTATACGGAAGGTGCCTAAATGTAGTTTTTACTACTATTGAAAATGGTATAAATCTGGCATTATTAATTATGTTAATCTGTGTTGCTTTCTAGAATCATTAGTTTAAGGGCAGATAATTTTTATTCTCTTCTTTATCCCATTAACAATATTCATGCTTCATGTTAGACAGCAACGCATTTGCTCTGCTTTGTGACTCACAATACAAAGGCCAATTCATTTGGCCATAGTATGAAAACAAGGATGGTTTTGGCACTGTTAATCTACTTCCAGTCTAAACTTCCATGTACAAAGAGATGGTGGAGGTAGAAGAAAGCAGTAACTCAGCCTCAAATGGCACAGTACAGAAATAGTTTAAGGACTCTTGATGTGCTGCTGTGGATTTACTTTCCTGTAGTCACTTTCTTGTTCGACTGTGAAGAGCGAAACTTAAATTATCCATTTGCATTTTTAAATGTTTTTCAGAGTTCTTCGCTGACTTTTCTTAGATGTGGCAAAGTTTTAAGTGTCTTTTGAGATTTTTTTAATCCTAGATCTGCTAAGAAGCCCATCTTTCCTATTCTCCCCTAAGAACTTGTGTTTTCAAAAAAAAAAAAAAAATGCTCATGGAGTTTCTTAGAGAAATATTGAGATGACTGTAATTCTGCCTAGAAGGCTTTTTTTCTTACTGAAAAAAAAACAGTTCCTCCATTTCCCTGACCTCAGATCATTGATATTTTCTATAATCTTTTCAGGCTCTCTTGGAACAAGATGTCTTTCACCGCTCCCTCATGGCATGCTGCTTGGAGATTGTGCTTTTTGCATATAGCTCACCCCGTACCTTTCCCTGGATAATTGAAGTACTTGACCTCAGGCCATTCTATTTTTATAAGGTAAATACATACTGTCTAAATCTGTGTTGAAAATGGCATGTTACTGGATTGACAGTCTCAGGGGATGATGCTCTTCCTTCGTAGGTAGTCATGTAGAAGAAGGAGAGATGTTAACATGTGCCACGCCTGTTCTAAATTCTGGCTGTCCTTAATGTTACCTGGAATGTGTAATGCTTGAGTTGAAGCTGAATTTTAAAGCAAGAAAACCGTTTTCTAAATGGTACTTAACTGCAACACGCTGTTGATAAACTTCTAGTTCTTTTTATCTATAGATATTATATATATATATATGTTGTGTGTGTATACACAACTTTTAGTAGACTAAAGCATTCAAGCATATGTGTTAATAATGTTTGTAATTATTGACTGCAAGCTGTAGGACTGGTTGTGTTCTAGTTCTGCTTATTAGTGATAAAATAGCAATAATGTTCTTTGTTGTCTTTGACTACCACTACTTACCACAGGCTTGTACAGTTAAAATTTCTTTTCCTCTCTGTTTTGTTTTATAGAACAGAGCATAAAATCTCTTTTCCTGAGTGTTCTGTTATTTTTGCTCTTTTTAACCTCGTTTCCCCTTCGCTCCCAATGTAATTTCTATTCTTGAACTTGTTTGATCCTTTTATCCTTATGCTTACCGGTTTTACGAGATATCTAACAGCTTACTGTGGTTAGTACTGAATAAATTGGTATTAGTTCTGTTTAGAGGATAACAACCAAAAAATATTCAACCCTTTGGGAAATCTGTTTTACATTCTGTTCTCCCTTCTTCCTCCTTTAAGCCTGAGGTGTAAAGCAGTAGCGAACCTAAAACAAGTCTGTCAGTGTTGCTCTGACTTTGTGAAACAGATTTACATCTGATTCAGCATACATTCTTGTGGCACTCTTTTTACTTCAAAACATCTTCTTCACAAAGACCTCACATGAGAGAGACGATATTTATCATTCCAGTTGTGCCACTTTTAGTTTTGTTCTTTGGATGCTTGTTTTCTCTACTAAACATAGGTAAACATGTAAGTCCCCCAGGGAAATTTATGGCATTTCCATCTTTGGAGCTTTGTAGAAACGGGCTGAACCTTCACCTGTCAGAGATAGCACAGGTGAAGTGGATCTTGCAGTGGCACATAGGGGTGGATTGTGGTATTCCAAGGGCCCTTTCAACTCTTGTCATCCCTGATATATGCATGTTAATGCTTCCAACCTTTTCTTAAATTAAACTTTGAAACAGTGGTTTTGGGCCCCTTTCGTTATGGGCTGCTTGTTTGAAAGGAAGGGAAGCTTAAATGCTGGGGTTCTCTCACGTGCCCAGCTGAACCAGGTTCACCTGTTTATATCTGCCTGGGTGAGAGCGCTGCACGTGCTTTGTGCATTCATTCCGTGTATGCTCAGTGGTGCCGAGAGCGGCCTGAAAGCACCCTGGGAGGGGTTGTTCTGCACTGATGGGACACTTACTGTCTGTTCCCAACTTCTGGTTCCCCTTTGGGAAAGGGCGTAAAAATAATGTAATTAATTTGTACTTAAAAAGGAAATAAAGGCATATGTTTGGACTTAGCATTTCTATTTCATGTAAATTGATCCTGTATTAGATATTTTAAATTGTGTGCTTGTATGGACACACAACACACATGCACAGTTATACAGAAATGGAAAAGGAGACACAAAGGCCTTCTGTTGAGATGATGACAAATCTTACAGTGTCTTAGTGTGAGCTGGGCTGAGTAGGGGAATCAGAAAGGGCTGGGAAGATTCAGAAGTGAAGGGCGGGCTGGAGCATTCTGCATTGAAGAGAAGTTTTGAACAGAATCCTGAAATGAATAATGGTTTGATAGTGTTAAGCACGAGGGATACAACTTTGCTTTTGTACATGTGTCTTGTTACCATTAGGTAATTGAAGTACTAATTCGGTCTGAGGAAGGACTTTCCAGAGACATGGTGAAGCACCTTAACAGCATCGAGGAACAAATTCTTGAGAGTCTAGCCTGGACTCGGGACTCAGCACTCTGGAATGCTCTCCAGGCTTCAGAAAACAGGGTCCCAACCTGTGAAGAAGTATGTTAGCGGTTTTCCTTTTATTAAAAAATTCATGATCTTTTTCTTGCTGTTATTTTATACAGAATGTTCAAATGTGACATTTTCTGCAGGAAAAAAAAAAAAAAAAAAACTTTGCCACAAAGAAGGGAAAGCTATTTGTTACCTTACACTGGTATTTCTTATTTCTCAGGTAATATTTCCCAGTAATTTTGAAGCAAGCAATGGAGGAAGTGGGCTTGGGCATTTGCCTATGATGCCAATATCTCCCATAGTTCATCCTCGAGTAAAAGAGGTTCGGACAGATCTTGGTGGGAGTTTAAGACGGGGTATGTTCAAGGTTTCTGATATATTTTGAATGTATGAATTTTTGGGTGGTGGTCTTTTTTGTTTGTTTTATTTTTTGTTTTAGACTTCATAATTGCAAAGAGCAGTCTTGAATCTGGATTAAGCATTCAGAATTGTGCAGTCTCAGATGCAATGGAACCATTGCTGTGTTTTACTAGCAGCAGTCATTGGTAATAATGCTTCATGTCTAAACTGGAGCAGGACTTGCCTTTGTTTTGATGCAAGAGTTAGCTTACTCTTGGGGTGGGTTGTCGGCTGGTAGCTTATTGTCCTTTGCTGTTCAGATTTTTCCAGTGTTGTGAGTTTTTTGTTGTTGGTGGTTTTTGTCTCAGTGAATTGGACTGGATTTTTGGCGACTCTTTTTAAGGTATAACCTCCTCTTTGCAGTTTCCAGCATTTTTGATAGCTCTAACTACTGTTGCATTCATATTATTCTGATCCTTCAGATCCCAGTCTCCCTGTCGCTGCTTTTTTTCCCCCTAGACCAGCAATGGTTGCCACTGTCACCTTTTGTTACTGCATTACAGAACGATAGAGCTGCATTTAGTCCTCTTCCTACAGAACTTTCTTTTGCAGGAGGGGAGGACGATAATTTGTCTGCAATACTCTTTTCCTCTGAAGAACTGCCTTGCTCTTTGCAGATTCCCAGGTATCATGTAGAACTGTTTCTTAAGGGTGAGGGTGAAGAGGCAGTGGCAGCACAGCTGTTGCGTTTTCGCACTTCACTAGTTAGGAATTGCTGCTTTCATTGTATCCCAGGCAATAGTCCATGAGTTATTGCTTGTGCACTATGAACTGTGATGTTGTCTCTTTTTGTGTTTGTCTGGCAAATCACATTACAAAACTTTTTTTTTTTTAATACTCAAGTGCATTAGGAAAGTGATGTTTAAGCAGTTGCTGTAGATGTTATGTTGAATTGTTTGATAGAAAGGAAAGCATAGGAGATGATAACCTATAGATATGTAGGAGTGTGTGAGATGTTATCTTGTATGAGAACCTGGTACCAAGTGGTCTTCCTAACTTCAGATGGAAAATGGTGGGGATTGGAAACGTTTATTTGTTCCTGGTACCAAGACCACCATCCTGGCAGAGTGAAAGTAAGTTCTCCAATCAGTTTCACCTTGCCAGTTAGCCAGAAGGCTTCTGCTTAGTGGGAAATGGTATGCCCACAAGGGGCATTGATAGCTTGGTCAATCTTTTCTTTCATGTTGATAACAGATTATGAAACCGAACTGTCTGGGATGACTACAGAATAAAAGGAGACAGTTGAAGGACTATAGTCTTTGTTCATATTGCCTAGGAACAGTGAACTGTGAGATTACTTCTTGACCAGAAACAATTTCTTGCACTCTGATTTTGTAGTTTGAGAGGGTAACCTTTTCTCCTCCTGTGGAGAAGTATTCCTATTCAGCTGCTGCACTGAAGATGATCTTTTTTCTCCTTTGCCTACTAGACATGCAGCCATTGTCACCAATCTCTGTTCATGAGCGCTACAGTTCCCCTACGGCTGGAAGTGCGAAGAGAAGACTCTTTGGAGATGACAGCCCCAAAGAAATGCAGATGGAAAAAATTTTAACTGAGGGAACTAAGTTGACAATTGCTCCAGCATCAAGCATTGCTGCTGAAAATGTGTCAGTATCTCCTGGGCAAACAGTACTGACCATGACAACAGCTACAGTACCAGGAAAGGCAGGACAGAAAGTTACTATCCCACTGCATGGTATGAATTCATTCTGTGTTTTGGTCTGATATCTGACAAGTGTCCTGAGGATTCCACCTTGCAAACAAAATTGTGGAGTTCTTCCTTCTTCCATTTATACCTCATCACAGATGAAACATGGCTTTGGTTGTCAACTCCAATAGTGATTCACTGCTGTTTGTCTTTCTTTTTAGATTATAATAGACAAAAACTCTCTGAAATTACTGGATAAGGGCTATGTATAAACATTAGCAAAATAGTGTTTGTTTTGTTTTTAATTTTATTGAAGCTGGATGATGCTTGACTGTTTCTGATGAGGATACATGAGAAATGAGTTTTGTAGCCTTCCTGAATATATAGATGGATTGAAACAATCACCGCTTTTCATGTTTAAGATTTTCAGCAAGAGAATTTGACTACTACTACACGAACTAATGTGGACTGTATATAATGTACTGTCAGATTTGCAAAATAATAGCAAAAAAAAAAAAAACAGGAATGTCCATCTCCCCCAAGAGAATGGAACACTGACTACAGAGATGGTGATTTCTTGTCAACATTGTACTTTTACATGGTTTTAGAAATGGCCATTCACAATCATCTTCTTCCTTTAAGCATTACCAGAAATGTACTTTTTAATCATTTCTGAAGACTCATAGTCTTTTTAGCATCCAATATAGAAGGATGAAATGTCTTCAGTATGAAATATTTGTAAATGAGTTTAGGATTTGCAATTTAACTATGCAGCATGGCGGCAGCAAACAGTTTATTTCTGGTTCATCATCATTTTCTATCATCTACAGGTATTGCAAACGAAATGGGTGGGATCACACTGATACCCATTTCGATGAATTTAGGTCAGCCACCTAAAATGGAGGCTCAGGCTCGCTGCCACCCTCATGTGAATCAAGCAGAAGAAGTGCATCTGTCATCAGGAAGCAAACCAAAGAAAACAGGATCCTTGGCACTGTTTTACAGAAAGGTAAGCATCTTTGTTAAGAAGTTGTGCTTTACTTCCGTTTGCGGCCATGCTGAAAATCCCTGAGCGGTTTACATTACCTTTTAGTCTTCACATACCTTTCCTTTAGCATGAACAATTCTCATATAGCTGGGAAGAAAAGAGAAAAGATGTTGAAGAGAATTCAGTTCCCCACTTTGTCCCCTGCCCTCCCCCCCACCCATGAGATGTTTCATTTTTTTCTTTTTCTTCTTTTTATTTAGTAGCTTCTATAACTACTTAGGAAATATTGGCAGTTTTTAATTCTCTTGTCTGTTCTTATTGCCTCCCACATTTGCAAGGGTTAGACATACCAAAAATGAGATTACCCTCCTGTGTCTTGCTTCTTCAAAACTGCATTGTTTTGGATCCTGTACAAGATTCTCTTGTTTGCAGTTTTCTGAGGTCTGCCCAGTCGTGTTTGTCTTGCTGGCATGGGGCTTCAGGGATCAGTGATGAATAACATGCTATCTAAAAGTTTCTAGAAAGAAGGAAATTCTTGAAACAATGAAGAATTTAAGGGGTAGGTGAAGAACTGAGTGCTTAGAGAAACTTTTTTTTGCTATTATTTTCTTATTAGAGAAGTTCTTTTCAGAGGTTTTCTCCTTTATGGTATCTGTATGTACAGAAACTCACTCCTGGAAGCACTTGTAAGCCACATCCTGTGTCTGAAGTGTTGGTTCTTTAAGTCTGATAGTGACAGTCTGTGTCTCTTTCTGCTTAAGAGTTGATTAGCTAGCTCCTAGACATGATTATGGACTGCTTTTTGGACGCCTTAATCTCAGCAGGGTAATACTTCAGCTGTAGCCACGTATTTGAAAAACCATGTGGTAGGCAACATTCCTCTTAGGATAATTTTGACCTATTCATTTATAGTGATCATCACATCCAAAATAATAGTTTTCCCCTACTTCCCTTTCTTGTTCCTGTTCAGTAGAGCAAGTGGAAATGAAGATGAACTCTTCCTGCTTTCCAACATAAAGAATGCGCTTAATTACTATCAATGAAGTGAGGACTTCTGAAATAAATGGAAGAACGTTAATGCTGCACTTAATGGTTATTTCAGATTTTGAAACAGATTTTTGGTAATCAAAAAGGAAAAATATTATCAAGCTGACAGATTTCTAAGATTATCATAGTTAAAGTATGTCTCTTGTTTTTGCTTGTCGAAACTGTTCCATTATAGTGAGTGATACATTGTAGAAGGAATAGTCATAATGTTTATAATCAGATTTTCTATAAGCATCCAATATTTGAACAGAGCTGACAACTTAGTATTTGAAGACACTGACTTGGGCAAAGTGGGGAAATTTTGTGGAAACAAAGTACTGAAGTATAAAACAGCTGTACTCTTGAGGGCTGCTTTCATTTTTGCAGACTAGGTTAAGCTCAGTTGGCTTGACTCTTTACTGTGTGTCTTTCTCTTCCAGGTTTATCATCTGGCAAGTGTGCGCTTGCGTGATCTGTGCTTAAAACTGGATGTCTCCAATGACTTGCGCAGGAAGATATGGACGTGTTTTGAATTCACGTTGGTTCATTGTGCTGATCTAATGAAGGACAGACATTTGGACCAGCTCCTTCTCTGTGCCTTTTATATCATGGCAAAGGTAACATGTAGGTTTAGGAAATTTGAGTTTTAGTTCAGTTGAAAATTTAAGTTGAATGGCTGAAAAAACAGTCATATAACAAATGAGCAATTTTGACATATGAAAGAAAGATGAAATTGTATGTGTGTATATACCTGTGTGGTGTTTTGTTCAGGATTTCCTCATTTTCTATTTAGAAAAGTTAAGGGGTCCAGTTTTCAATGTCTTTTGGTGTAATAATGCTTCACTTCTTTAATTTTAAGTATAACTGGAAGAAAAGTTGGAAAAGGAATAACTCCTAAGTATCTTAAGCAAAGAAGAGGCTTTACTAGCTGAAATAAAAAAAGAATGCTTAAACATGAAAAATGTATATTTTTTCATATTTCCATCTCCAGAACCATTCCATTACCATATTAATGCTCATGAAAAAGCTATATAGAGGGAAGCTGATTGAGTAGACTGGACCTGAGCAGCCTGATCTTTCTGCTTGCACTTGGTCTTCAATAGCCTTTTCTTTTCCAGGTAACCAAAGAGGAAAGAACTTTTCAGGACATAATGAAAAGTTACAGAAATCAGCCACAAGCAAACAGCCATGTGAGTAAATGATATGGCCTTTCCTTTGTATAAATATTAGTAAGAGGTGGCTTTCAAATGTTTATGGTGGTAATGGCAAAGTCAAGACAACTTCAGTGTTACATTCATTCTTACTCAGATGGATTTCATCTGATCTTCTGACTTTACTGTTTTCCTTGACAAGAATGTCAAGGAAACTGGCTGCTCATGGCTTAGACTGGCGTACGCTTCGTTGGGTTAGAAACTGGCTGGGTGGCCGGGCCCAAAGAGCTGTGGTGAATGGAGTTAAATCCAGTTGGAGGCCGGTCACTAGTAGTGTCCCCCAGGGCACAGTATTAGGGCCAGTTCTCTTCAATATCTTCATCAATGATCTGGACGAGGGGATCAAGTGCACCCTCAGCAAGTTTGCAGACGACACCAAGTTGGGTGCACGTGTTAATCTGCTCGAGGGCAGAAAGGCTCTGCAGGAAGATCTGGATAGGCTGGACCGATGGGCTGAGGCCAACTGTATGAAGTTCAACAAGGCCAAGTGCCGGGTCCTGCACCTGGGGCACAACAACCCCAAGCAGCGCTACAGGCTGGGAGATGAGTGGCTGGAAAGCTGCCTGGCAGAGAAGGACCTGGGAGTATTGGTTGANGAAGCTGGTGAGGGGTCTGGAGAACAAGTCTTATGAGGAGCGGCTGAGGGAGCTGGGGTTGTTTAGCCTGGAGAAGAGGAGGCTCAGGGGCAACCTTGTTGCTCTCTACAGGTACCTTAAAGGAGGCTGTAGCGAGGTGGGGATTGGTCTCTTCTCCCACGTGTCCGGTGATAGGACGAGGGGGAATGGGCTAAAGTTGCGCCAGGGGAGGTTTAGGTTAGATATTAGGAAAAAATTCTTCACTGAAAGGGTTGTGAGGCATTGGAACAGGCTGCCCAGGGAGGTGGTTGAGTCACCATCCCTGGAGGTCTTCAAAAGACGTGTAGATGTAGAGCTTAGTGATATGGTTTAGTGGAGGACTTGTTAGTATTAGGTCATAGGTTGGACTAGATGATCTTGGAGCTCTTTTCCAACCTAAATGGTTCTGCGATTCTGTAATGTTTTTCCCTCTCTGTCCTGTAGGTTTATAGGAGTGTTTTGTTGAGAAATGCTGATGTCCTTTTGGACAAAAACGCAAACCAAGATGTAGAGATGACAGAAGGTAGGTACAGCAAAGTAATCTGCTATTTTTAAAAATGTACTTGCATGCTTTTAAGGAACTGAACTGTCAAATAATGAGGACAAGGGAAATAAGTTTTAAAGGTATTGAAGAAAAAGAAATATATTGTTGAAAAACAAACCATTTTATCAGCAATCCTACTGCGTGTTAGGTACGGAAAATATGCTTTCCAGTTGGAACAAATGTTTCATTTTGTTTTCTTAAATTTGATAGCTTGATACTGAAGCATTTCCTTAGTGTGTCAGTAATACTGTGGTTCTTAGACAGCAACACCAGCTAACAAAAAAAGATGAACAGTATCTGAATACTATGACAGATTTTTTTTCTAATATGCTATTACCTATTCTGAAGGCTTAAATAGGGAGAACCTGTTCCCAGGAAATAAAAATAGTGGCTCTCTTAGACCAACATTTTCATATATAATTAGGTTTCTTTTAAATAGCTGATATTTTCCTTTGCTGTGAGTTAGATAGGAAAGGGATAAAAATAGGATTTGAGAAAAAGCATGAAAATTGTGCCATGCCCATTGTTACTGACTTGTCAGGAAACTCAGAGATCACAAGCCCATGTATGAACCCATGAGTAGAGCAGATCTGCAGCCAGGATGCACAAAGAAATTTAGAAGGCTGTTCCGTACGGCAGATTCCCACTGTGGGTGGGATTCAACTGCTTGAATGAATATTAGAGCCATTTTTAATCACCTTGCAGTATCCTGCCTGGGTCCAGGAAAGTGCTGATCTCCTGTAGGTTCAGCATCCTGTCTAGCAGCTCCACAATTCTTGGATGTTATAGGGCATCTGGAGTGGCACTGGGATAGGGTGTTTTGTCAAGCACATTTACTTGGTTATGAAGTTGTTCAGTTCCCTGACTTTTTCATCAGTTAGTAGACTAGTGTCTCCTTTATCTATATTAATTCCTCTTCTTTTGACAACAGCTTACAGGAGTATGTGCTTGTGCTGTGACACAACGCAGACATACTAAAGAATTACGGGTATCAACTAAAGCTTTTGATGTTTGTTTCATATTGCACTGATTGCAAGAGGCTTTATTCTGTGTTTTGCTTGGTAGTAAACAGTATGGAGGATGAAGCAGAAGGTTGTGTTCAGTAGTGGTCTGGCTTAAGTAGGCAAGAGATAACATTAACAGCAATATACTTGCTGTGCAGCTGCAGCTTTTTCCATTGAACAACCATTTAGTTACATGCCTGAAAAGATGGTCTCATGGCTTCCTTGCAGTAGGTATGAGTTGAGAACGAAGCTATTTTTTTGCCAGCTGATCACTAGAAAGCTTCACAGAAGTTAAAAGCTGTCAGACTGCTTAAAATTTTGCTGCAAGTTTGCTTAGCACTTGTGCTGAGCATTAGCAAGGTCAAGGTTCTGAGCACGTTAACATTGTTCTACATCCTGGCTAATTTGATTATTGCTGTATGGGGTTGTACAGCAGTCCAAAAAAAGATGAGCAAAAAATGGCTTTTCACTACTTCCACTCCTTTTAAAAAAAGAAAAAAAAACACATTGGAAAAAGGATCAATACTGCTACAATTTTTGCTACAGATATTTCCAATTTAGGAGTAAAGATTTGCTCTAGCCTTTTCAGTCATAATCCAGTAGCCTGCTAGCAGTGGATTTTAAACTCCTTCTAATGCTTAAAACCACCTACAATGTACCCTTGTCTGAAGCATGTTTCTTGAATTCATCTTACTAATTGGTCAGTCTGTGAATGAGTTCTTGTCAGTTGGATATTACAAGTTTAAATCTAAAGAATTCAGTTTGCTGATACTGTGTTCTGAAACCTGAAGCTCTCTCTTATTGCTAGACTCATCCGTGAAAACTGGTAGTTCCTCGGGAAGATCTGCAGCAGAGAACTCCAGTGAGTCAGGAACAGAAGAGAGAGGAGATCTTATTAAATTTTACAATGCAGTCTATGTAGGAAGAGTAAAATCATTTGCGCTGAAGTACGATATCACAAACCAGGATCATGTAGTAAGTAAAATATTTGGAGTTTTGCTCTACTGAATAGTCGGACACAGTGTGGTTTTCCTGGCACTCTGTGTCAGTATTTTGTATCGTTATTCACCTGGCATGGTTACAGAAGTCAAAAAGTTCTAGGTAATGCTATGAGGACTTGCTTTAACAGCCTTTCAAGAGGACAAACTGCAGATGCATTTTAGTTTACAACCCCATTTTCAGCTTCTTTGTATAGCAATACCTGTTTACTAAAATGCCTGTGGCGCATCTGTGTAACACATAGAATCATAGAATGGCTTGGGTTGGAAGGGACCTTAAAGATCATCTGGTTCCAACCCCCCTGCCATAGGCAGGGATGCCACCCACTGGATCAGGTTGCCCAGGGCCCCATCCAGCCTGGCCTTGAACACCTCCAGGGATGGGGCATCCACAGCTTCTCTGGGCAAAACACATCTGGGAAGTAAATTTGTTCCGTGGTTTAGCAGACGCTTGCTCAGTTGTTTAACTGCTATGGGACAAAATATTCTAAAGAAAACCTGAAGCATGTTAGTCTTGCCTTTCTGTGAAGTTACCGCTCTTCAGTAATTTCTGATTCAGCTCCTATGGGGATTTGTCCTGTCTTTCAGATGGAAGCCCCTCCTTTGTCTCCATTCCCCAACATTAAGCAACAGCCGGTATCACCTCGACGGATCTCTCAACAGCACTCGGTTTACGTTTCGCCTCACAAGAACGGTGCCTGCTTGACACCTCGAACTGCACTACTGTATAAGTTTAATGGGAGCCCTTCCAAGGTAGAAAATAAAAGGGTTGAAAGGGTTTCATCTGGGAGAGGGTTAATTAATCTCATTATTAGAACATGCTCTGATGCAGCGGGGATTCATTGAACCAGTTTCTTGGTTTGTGGCAAGGGATAGAATTCTTTATGTAGAATCCTTCACTCACTCAGCAGAGAGGTTCAAAATAATAATTTTTTGGTTCTCAGATAATTGAAAACCAAATCAAGTTTGAAATGGAGTCATAGTAACTCATATTACTTTGTAAATTTTTTTTCTTGATCGCAGAGTTTGAAGGATATCAACAATATGATAAAACAAGGTGAACACAGGAGTAAGAAACGAGCGATAACAATTGATAGTGACACTGAATCCCCTACGAAGCGACTCTGCCAGGAAAATGATGATGTTCTACTTAAACGTCTCCAGGATGTTGTCAGTGAAAGAGCAAATCATTAAAACTGCCAGTTTTCTGTGGGATCTAGAAGCTATGGAACTTGATACAGCTGTTGTGCTATTTATTTCCTGCATTTCTGACATGGTATATAGAGACAACTGCCAAGTTTTGTTAACATTGAACTTTTAACTGACTTCTGCAGGATGCAGAAAGCAAGGGTTAAGTAGTAAATGCCAGAGAATGAAAGGTGGTGGTGATCTTTATTCCCAAAGAACCTGCTGTCCTATGTTACCCTCTTTGAGCTGATTTAGCAAAAGATTGATCTTTAGATGTTGGATGTTTTTGAACATAATTTAGAGTATTTCATTTCTGAGTGTAATTCAGCTTCTAGTAACAGGGGTTTATTTCTGGAATAAAAACGGTAAGGAAAAGAGTGAAGTCGGTTATGTTTCTCAAGCTTTTGGTACTTGGGGAAGAAACTTTGTAAGTGCCTTATTTTTAAAAGAATGTGGAATTTTATGCATTATTTGACTGTGGAGTAACTGGAGTGGAGAACAGATTGGATGATTCAGCCTCAGTGAGAGCTGAACAGTTTTGAACTGTATGACTTGATGTCTTGTGCTCTATCTCCTGTCAGAACTTCACCAAAAGTGTACTTTACATACAACATGGATCAGAGAGCTGCTGCAACAATATAGGCAATAACCAAAAAGTAGAAGCAGCAGTAGCTTAAATTGGACACTGAAATCTGAAAAAGCACTAAGATACCTTTCTGCTTAATAAGTGTGAATTACCTTTCTCCCGAGCCAGTGAACGCTGCCATGGGAGCTGCTCCTTTCCAGTCAGAATCTTGATCGCACCCTGCTGTAGAAGCTGTTCACATGAATTGTAGCTTAACCATGAAGAAGTACAAGTTGGTTAGAGCTGAAAAACAGCTTGGGCTTTGGCCAACCTTACAGCTGTTGAAATGTGCAAATTCGTTTAACAAATTGTGTCTCTTCATTTTATTTTTTCCTGAAGATCTTAGTCTCTTGTTGTGTAGTATCTACACTGAATGTAAGCCCATCAGATAAGGCATGTTTGTATATATGTTTTTGTAGCTATTAAAGGGTTGGTTTCATTGGAAGCGTGTAAATTCCAGGATCTATTTCTTATAACTAAGTTGTTAACACTGAGGGATTTGATAGGATTTGTTTTACCAAAATGGAAAAAATCGAGTTTTTTTTCATTACTGTAAATCAGTATTTTGATCTTATTTCATAATTGCATTTAAGGTTAAAGCCATACAGAAACTTCTCAGCACTGCATTTTTCAACTTCTTTTGTGTATATTGTACTGGAAAAAAAATAACGATTACATAGGACTTGCTTATAGAGCTCTGCTCACTTCATTGTTTGGTTTGTTTAGTATACACTGCAAGATCTGCTGTGCTGCAGTTCCAGGGAAGAATACTTGTGTGATCTCAAACAGTCTCAGCTAGTGAATCTGGCCAGCAAAGATGGAGGGAAAATGTATTTAAAAGCATACATGTGCAGGGACCCTACTCAGCAAGGAATAGAAAGTTTACAGACTGTAATTCATTTTTGAGCTGTTAACTACTTATATCTTTGATTTTTGACTTTCAGAAGAAGGTGTTGGTTAGAGCAAGGTATGACTGTACAGAGCTGCAGTATGAGGTATTAGACACACAGTTGACTAGGTTTAATGTAGATTCTTCTGTTCAGTTCCTTTAATTTTATTTGAATTTGTCTTCGGATCTTGAGACAAAACGTACAAGGGAAACAACCTTTCTGTCTTGATCTGCTCATCAGTGCTGTTACGACTATAGCTATTTGATGTATAATCCAGTCCCTAAAAGCCTCCTTTACAGGGGGAAACGAGGAAGCCTGATTTAGCCTTCCATAGAGTCAGCTTTATTTGCATGGAGGATTGCAGACTTTCTGGATGATAGATGTAAGATCAGGCTTAATAGCGTAACTTTTTCAGCAGTATTGTATGGTAAGAACGTAGTTGATTTAGTTATAATTTAACATTATGTGCAGATCCCTCTTCCTCCTCACATATATGCTCACCACACTGTTACAGTATTCTCTGAAACTGTAGAGAACTGATGGTGCTCAAATCCTTATTAGTTGTCATTAACTGTAGTGTTTTTTCATTAGAAAAATGAATGTGCTACAACTGGATGCAGATCAGATTTTTTCACCTGTTTAGGTGATGATAGAAAAATAGTTTTGGACTTGTTAAACAGCTAAAACAATAGCTTTATGAATTTTTTGTAACAGTTTAAAGTGCCTTCACATGTAAATATGTATTTTATAATAAACAAAACTATTTTTAACCTGAGTTGCTCTGTTTTCTGTGGTAATTCATTACATGATGACTTCTGCCTACATTTCCTGTAATGTCAAAGACCTTTATCATTTTTGTGCTTTCTCAAATTTCTTGTTTTTTGTTGTTGTTGTTGTTTTCCAGTTTGAATTCATTATCATTTGTGTGATCTGCCTGAAGTTTCCTCCTGAGATTTCTGTAGTTGTGCTTCAGTCGGATGCGGTTTCTGGGAGGAAAGGGTGAGTAATGCATTCAGTGAAGTAACCAAAAAAACACTGGAAAGGAGAAAATCCTGCAGTGACAGGTGACCCTGCTCACACAAGGGTGACATGACTCCAGCATAGGTGAACATTTCAAATTGTTGTGGACTCCTGACACTGGAGCCACGTGCTGGTTGTGACAACCCATATCTCAGAAGTTTAAGTGGATTCAAAACCTACGTTCAACATGTACAGATTTGTACTGAAAAGCTGGCTTTATGGTGGTTTTCTTGCTGCAAACAGAGCTGTCATGACCTTGTTGCTCAGAGCTCAAGGAAAAAGAAGTGGGGCAGTTTTGTTTCTGTGGATTCAGCTGTAATGAAATTTTGACACCGGAGCTTTAGAGTCAAGAATTAGTCTCAAAAGGCTATGTTAAAATGCAGTTACCAATCCAAGAGGATGTTGAGGGGCATAGCTGTGAAAATGTGGCTGGCTTTTCTTGTTGTAAACTTCCCTTTTGCAGATAGAATGCCAATGAGGGGAAAGCATCACAGGTGTTGTAAAGTGAGAAGTAAGATTATTGTATCTAAGTCTTGAAAACTGCGTGCTATCTACTGGAACAGTGGTTTTCCCCAGCCAAACAGATTCTCACAAATTCTCTTCACTGAAAAGATTGCCACCTTAACACTGCTTAAAGTGGGTTCAGAGCTTCGTGTTTACTACAAGACCACCAGGGAGAATACAATAAATCTGCTAGTGCTTTATGTATGTCATATGTTAATATTAGGTTGCCACATCCCCAGCATACTAAGATGTGGCCTTGAGAAAATATGTGGTTAGAGTGTGATTAAGCACCGTGGGGAATTGAAACTGAAATTCAGTTTAGTTTCCTGCTAGGAAATATTCTTCTTGTCTACCAGTCCTGTGACTCATGCAGGATGTATTGTTTTCACTTGACATTTTAGGAACAGTTAGAAATGGGGACACAAAGACTTGCAGAAGGAACAGTGAGTGTATAAGTGCTGGGATTGCAGAGGAAGGAGGCTGAATGTGTTTAAATCTGTCTCCAGGACAAAGAAAGTAAGCTTACCGTAATATAAATTTACAATAAGCACATATCTCACCACCCAAGTAGCAGTTCTTGAAAAACGGGTATCAGAAGAACATGAGGATGTTGCTTTGACAAATCACTGAATCACAAAACCACAGACTGGTTGAGGTTGGAAGGGACCCTGCCAAGCGGGGTCACCTAGAGCACATTGCTCAGGCTTGCATCCAGGTGGGTTTTGAGTATCTCCAGAGAAGGAGACGCCACAGCCTCTCTGGGCAACCTGCTCCAGTGCTCTGTCACCCTCACAGTAAAGAAGCGTTTTCTCATATTCAGCCAGAATTTCCTGTGGTTCAGTTTGTGCCTGCTGCCTCTTGTCCTGCCGCTGGGCACCACTGAAAAGAATCCGGCCCCATCCTCTTGACACCCTCTCGTCAGATATTTGTACACATTGATAAGATCCCCTCTCAGTCTTCTCTTCTCCAAGCTAAACAGGCCCAGCTCACTCAGCCTCTCCTCGTAGGAGAGATGCTCCAGTCCCCTCATCATCTTTGTAGCCCTCCGCTGGACCTGCTCCAGGAGCTCCCTGTCCCTCTTGTACTGGGGAGCCCAGAACTGGACACAATACTCCAGGGGTGGCCTCACCAGGGCTGAGCAGAGGGCGATGAGCACCTCCCTCGACCTGCTGGCAACACTCCTCCTAATGCACCCCAGGCTACCATTGGCCTTCTTGGCCACAAGGGCACAATGCTGGCTCAGGGTTACCCTGCTGTCCGCCAGGACTCCCAGGTCCTTCTCTGCAGGGTTGCTTTCCAGCAGGTCAGCCAACCTGTACTGGCGCACGGGGTTATTCTGCCCGAGGTGCACTTCTTCCCTTTGTTGAACTTCATGAGGTTCCTCACTGCCCAATGCTCCAGCCTGTCCAGGTCCCTCTGGATGGCAGCGCAGCCCTCTGGTGGATAATCATAGAATATCCCGAGTTGGAAGGGACCCACAAGGATCATCGAGTCCTACTCCTAGGTCCCTAAAGGGCAGCCCAAAATCAGACCATGTGTCTGAGAGCGTAGTCCAAACACTTCTTGAACTCTGTCAGGCTCGGTGCCACTTCCCTGGGGAGCCTGTTCCAGTGCCTGACCACCCTCTCAGTGAAGAAGCTTTTCCTGATATCTAGCCTGAACCTCCTCTGATGCAGCTTCAGGCTGTTCCCTTGGGTCCTATATCATCCAAATACCAAACACATTACATTTTTCAACTTCCTTGAGTGACCAAAAGAATATCATAAGACAGCTGAGTCACAGAGGTGGTTCCTGGCCGTTCTGCCCTGCTGAACCTGATGTAGAGAGCTTGGCAGGGCTGATGGGCACGGGGCTCAGTGCTGTGCCTTGCCTTGAAGGTTAATACACCGGAGTAATGGGGAAGGTTTGGTTTTAGGGAGCACAGTTCACCCTGTGCACCCCACAGCACTGACTACAGGTATCCTCTGCCTTCTGTCATCATGATTCCCAGTAACAAAAACAGCTTTGCAAGAGTTTAGTCACAAGAACATCAGCTAGTTAACATGTAAATACAGGGATCAAGCAGATGAGGTTGTGGAAAGAACTGGTTCCAGGTCACGGATGGCTTTGCTGTGGACTTACAATTTCTCCACAGTCCTACTTTCATTGATTTGGGAAGTTATCCTGCTGTTTAAGGGCCACAGATGCAATGAGATCCCTCTTTTCTTTTATTTTTTATTTTTTCTTCATTTGTTTGCTTGTTTTTGGAGAGTGAGCCCTCCAGATGTATTGGGACTGTGGCTAGGATGTGTGGCTTTAAACTGCCCCTCCCCAGCAAGCTCTTTACCTCTGAGTGTTGACCTATTCAGAACAGGGAGCTTTTGATGCTCAGAAAGGTACAGAATGGAAAGCTGATGAACTATTCCTTAAAAGGACAAGCACCAGCGACATTTTGGTGTCACTCCAGTATGAGAGGGGAAATCAAAAAGGTGTGTGACTATTTCATATGGTCATGTTCCTTAATGGATCTAGCCTATTCTTGCCTGCTAAGGTTCCTTCCGAGAAGAGTCGTATTTCCTCTGAGTAGGTGGGACTTACTCTCAGTCAGGCTGTTTCATTTCAGCTGATGAGGGACAGGAAATCTCATAAAGCCCCAGAGCAGATAGAAAGGTCCAGGCAAACAAAAAACAGTGAGCACTAAGTGCACTTTCCTGACGATAACCAGAAAGTGAGAAAACAGAGTATTTACTTACAAAAGCAAATTGTTATAGCATCGTGTAAGGGCTGAGACCTCACAAAAAGCCTAGAAAGGGTTTTTTGTTATCAAGTTTCTTGTTTGTTTGTTTTGTTATATGTCTGAACTGTGGTGTGATGAGAACACAGCAACTCCCAGAAATGTGTTCTGGTGGTTTGACCTTGGCTGGATGCTTGGTGCCCACCAAGCCACTCTCTAACTGCCACTCCTCAGCAGCACAGGGGGAGAAAACACAATGAAAAAGGTTGTGTTTTCAGATAAGAACAGGAAGATCACTCGCCAATTACCATCAAAACAGACCTGACATAGGGGAGAATAATTTAATTTATTGCCATTCAAAAATAGAGAAAAAGAAAAACAAAACAAACAAACAAAAACTAAAAACACTTTCCCCTACCCTCTCCTTCTTCCCAGCCTGTTTCTCTCCTGTGTCTTTTGCCTCCTTCCTCCCTGAGCAGCACAGGGGAACGGGGAATGGGGGCTGTGGTCAGTCCAGGACACTTTGTCTCTGCTGCTCCTTCATGGTCACTCTCTTCCCCTGTGCCAGAGTGGGGTCCCTCCAATTGGATGCAGTCCTTCAGCAGCTGTTCCAGTGTGGGCTTCCCACAGACAGCAGTTCTTCAAGAACTACTCCAATATGGGTCCGTACCCCGGGGTCCATCCCTCAGGACCAAACTGCTCCAGCACAGGTCCCCACGGGCAGCAGCTCCCACCAGATCCCTTGCTCCTGCGGGGGCTCCTCTCCCCAGCTGCAGCTCTGGCCCAGAGCCTGCTCCTGCGGGGACTCTCTATGGGCCGCAGCCTCCTTCAGGCCACCTCCACCTGCTCCACTGTGGGCTTCTCCATGGGCTGCAGCGTGGAGATCTGCTCCATGTGGTACCCATGGGCTGCAGGGGGACGGCCTGCTCCTCACGGGCCTCTGCACGGGCCGCAGGGGAACTTCTGCTCCAGCACCTGGAGCACCTCCTGCCCTCCTTCTGCACTGACCTTGGTGTCTGTGGGATTGTTTCTCTCTACATTTCCTCACTCCTCTCTTACAGCCGCTGCACAGCCTTTTTACCCTTTCTTAAATCCGTTATCACAGAGGCACCACCTGCATCACCAATGGGCTCAGACTTGGCCAGCGGCGAGGGCCTTTTGGAGCCAGCTGTGTCCGACATGCGGGCAGGTTCTGGACTCTTCTCACAGAACCTCCCCTGCAGCCCCCCCTGCCACCCAAACCCTGCCATGTAAACCCAACGTCTGTGCATACCACCAAGGGATTCCTCTGTTTCATGGATGTTGGGATGTTCCTTGTGGGTGTGCTATCTGGAAACAAGCGTGTGTCTGTACCTGTGACAGCTGTGTGTCTGGTCATCCCTGTCGTGAGCAAATGAGATTCTGGAACCTGGGGTGCATCTCTTTTTGTTGCTGGTGATGTCTTGGGAACGAGGTCCTGAACAGCTGGGTATGGATGCCTTCAGAAGCATTGTTTGAAGGCACAGCAATTTGGGGCAATAGCGTTATAAGGTGTCGTGTCTTTTGGGAGCACCTTCGTGGAGGCTTAGCTGGACTTGGGACAACGAACAGGGCTGGCTGGTGTTGGTCCGGCACTCCAGGTATTTATGTCTGAACTCCTTGCAGTCCTTGCTGCGGCAGCTCTGCATGCCCCATGGCTGCACTGGCATGATCAAAGCTTTTACGTGAAGGATGACTTGTTTCAGAAAGCAGCCTCCTACATCGGATGCGAGAGGGACAGCCTGTGGAATAACGGGCCACTGTGCTACTTCCAGCGCTGACCATTTGTGGGTGCTCCCCATCCACCCCAGTGCCCGGACAGAGGCTGCTGGACACCTCAGCAGCGCCCAAAGGTGCTGGGACTGGGCACGGAGCAGCGTGATGAGGTGCTGCCGGGACCAGCCGGGTGCTTATAGCGAGGGGGGGCGGCAGGGGTGCTTGGCGCCGAGTCCCGGGGTGCTGGCAGGAGGGTGCCCGGGGAGCTACGCCCGTGGCTTGCGTTCCAGCTCCCCCCCGGCCTGGGCCTGCCGCAGCCGCCGGCTGAGGCGCTCCCCGCGCGCGGCCCCTGTCAGCGGGCCGGGGCGGGAGGAGGAGGGCGGGAGGGAG
>VXAA01003306.1:380214-408408 GCA_013399115.1 Anseranas semipalmata | reverse complement strand
TTGGCTACGCCTGATAACAGCTTTGTTCTTTAAGTGCCTTTCAATATCCCCAGGACAATCTTCTCCACAACTTTCCCAGACTGACAGGCCTGCTGCTTCCTGGGTCTTCCCTCGTGCCCTTCTTGTAGATGGGTATAACGTCAGCCAGCTTCCAGTCGGCAGGGACCTCCCCAAGACTCCCAAGACCTTTGGGAAATTGCTGAGAGGGGTCTGCCTATAACATCGGCTAACTCCCTCAGGGCTGTGGGGTGAATCCCCTCAGGCCCTGTGGACTTACGAATGTTGAGCTGATATAACTCAGATATTACCTCCTCTTGTAAAACCTTGTCTTGCTTTAAGGTGTTCTGCAAGTGGAACTGTTGGAACTGTTGAGGCAAGTAGAAAAGGAGGCTGGGATAGAGCTCGTGAACAGTTTACAGGACTGTGTGTCTTACGTTCGTTCCTGCTGTTTTCATATCTTGAGAACAGAGGGCCCCATTCACTGAAATTAAATGAATAAAAGGGAGAGTAGTAATTGTCATAAGCTATTGTTAAAATAGGAATTTGAAAGAAGAACAAAATGCCTTTGTGACTGTTGTGGACCTTTGCAGTTGCACTGGCTGGAAGTAAAAGGATGATGTGTAAACTGTGGTGCTTCAAGAAGCATGCTGGCAATAATGTAATGGGCTCGTTTACACAGTGAAGTTATTCCGTGGCTGTCCGTTATGAAATACCACAGCTACTGAGGCATCTGATGTAGCCTCCTGTCAAGTAAAGGAGTAGGACAAGGTGAGTCTGCTAGGGTAGTCTGTTTTCCTGTAGGATTGTGAGGCAGTAATGACTATATGAAAGCAAATGTCTGCAAGGTTGTAAAAAGCAGAAGCTTTGCTTTAATTGAGGGGGGAGTGCTGGGAGAGTTTAAATAGGAACTGAAACAGAAGGCTGATTTTATCTTGCTCATTTACGGGGACAAAGGAAAATGCAGGATCTGCTTAGAGTTGTCAGAGTACCATGTTATGATACTGTTCTTCCCATGTTTGGGCATGGTATCTCTTGCTTTTTTGCTTTCAAATGTGTTACTGACAACTAAAGCTCTACTACAGGAAATAATTTGTTTCTGTGATCATCTTGCAGGTCAAGTTTTGAGTATGTGTTGTGTGCTACATTTCAGACAAGGGCTGTGTCTTAAAGTAGCAAAATAGAATAGGTGAACCGCTCTTTTCCTGCTCAAGTTACAATGCTATTATATTAACTTCCTTTTTTTTTTTTTTTTTTTTTTCCCCGCAACAGGGTGGGCTACCTAGCGGGATGCCTGGTTCGTGCACTGAAGGAGAGACAACCAGAACTGGATATAACCCAACGAGACATCCTCTGTGTAGAAATTGCGGGGCTTTGTCATGATTTGGGTGAGCAACAGTTGAACTGGCTTGTTTCTCTTTGAAAGCTAACTTGGAGGAAGAGTTGGCTGTGAGATCAGTACGTAAGAGCTGTTTCAGACTGCTCTGTACATGGCCATATTCCGAGACAGGATTAATCTGTTCCTGATTGGTCTGGAGTACCTCTGTTGAGGCAAGTCTACTTGGTGAATATGTAACCACTCTTAGCCAGTTTTTTGTGTTGTTTTCATATGGTGTTTTAGAGTTCTGCCCTCAGTGGTCAAGTGTCTGCTTCCTTCCGTGACATCCTCAAGTCTCTCAAAATGTCCAGTAACATCTCAGAGGGAAAATTAGTGGCCCTTTCGACATTTGTTATTCTTTTATGATGCTGTTTATTTTCTTCAGAGCTGGCACAGAGCAATTAATGTACTCAGTGTTACTGCAGTACTTGCCTGTGGTATAGGTAATGGAACCGTCTATGTTAAGTAGTGCTTAAGGTGATGCGTTAGTGAGGTGTACTTGCTGTAGCTGAAACTTCCTCATAGATGATGTCCAGATCAAGTCAAATACAAGAGAATACAGATCCTTAGGTTGCTCAAGATATTTTTACTGGCAACCATGTCTCAGATTAAACCTGTATAATCTTTATATTTAAGGTCATGGGCCATTTTCACACATGTTTGATGGAAGATTTATTCCACTCGCTCGTGAAGGTTTGAAGTGGAAGGTAGGCATTTCACTACTAAAGTAAAAAGAGAAAACTCACATTTTTAAAGGGAAAATAATTCATCGTTAAAGATTACCAGTGCTTGTGAGCATATAGTGATCATCTGGCCTTTTCTTATTGCATCATTTTGATGGTATAATTAAAAAACAAAAAGTCGTCTCATGGTCTTATCATGGTTTTCTTGCTCTCTTTAAATATTTGTTTGGGGAATATCTGTCCCCTTAGTGTAACTGTGAGCAGATACAGCCTTACTAGTGAAATAGAAAGAAGTGTGATAAGTAAGTGGGGGTTGGTGACATTTGTCACCAGCATCTCCTCTCAAAAAGTGAAAATGCTCTTGAGCTCCATTGTAATGTCTTGAGATGTATTTGTGCAAGTGTGTCCTCCTGCAGTTCTCTCATCGGGTGACACTGTGCAAAATGAAACGTCTGGGTCTTGTCAGTGCCTGTGGTGAGGATCTAAAGTGACAAAACTCATTAGGACTGCACTGATCATTTTAAGCCCGTATCATGCCTTAAAATATGTAGTGCTAGCTTTCTGCAGAATGTATTTTACAGATGCAAAACACCAACTCAGAGGTTCCTTTCCAGTTTAAGATGTTGGTTCAAAGCCAGGATATTTTATACAGTGTTTAGAATTTAAACCTTATGAAACTTTGAACAGTTTCAAGGGTCATTTCCCATTAATAAAATGTAACACAGTCCTTTCACGCCTCTCTCTGCTATTAAATACTAGCAAAATCAGCGAGTAAACTTGCTAATTTACTGCACAGCAGAGTTGGTTAGTTTGTCTTTTTACATTGTAACTGTCTTACTGCTGTTTGTTAAAAATGTATAATTAACAGCTCTCTGCTGAAGAGTGTGTTTATGGACACTGTAGACAAAGTGATTTCCTGTTGTGTAGATACAAAATGAACAGAAAATGACCCAAGTGCTGCACTTTTCACATCACCATGCAGTGCACCAGGCAGTGCTACTGGGTTAGGAGAAAGCTGTGACACTTCAGGAAAGGCGCTTGAACTTTGTAATGCGACGTTTAGGTATTTTTCACAGCACGAAACTGCTTCTGTTCAAATGTTTGAGCACCTGATCACTTCAAATAAACTAGAAGAAGTCATGAAATCATATGGTCTTGTCCTGGAAGAAGATATGACCTTCATCAAGGAACAAATAGGAGGGCCTGTAGATCAAACCATTTGTGAGAAATCGGTGAGTCACTGTACTGCTACTGTGGTTATTCCAACAAATGTCTTAAATTTTACTAAGAGAGTAGATAATTTTTGCTTTTCTTACAATTTATTCTCTCTATTTTTGTGAAGACCCAGGAAATTCTGAGAATCCTGGCAGGAGAGATACTAGAGAGGAGCAGTGGTGGTTTTTTTTGTTTTTTTGTTTTTTTTCTTACAGTGCTGGCAGGAGATGGTAGCTTCACTATGTTATGTGCTCACATTTTCCTGTAAAGTTCTTGCCTCAAAGTCTTCAGATTAGAAGAAATGCATTTACTGGATGCATCGAAGGTGGTGGTGATTGGAGGTCGTGTTTTTAATTAGCCATACGAAGAAAACGCGGAGATAGTTTAGGTTAACAAGCCAGTAACGGATAACAAAATTGAGAACTGGCAAAGATGAGACAATGAGCAGTGCAAAGCATGGCCCAAGTACATGAGGAGTGCCAGAGCCTCATTATCTTTGATGACAATAGTTAATGCTTGGATTTATTGCAGTAACGCATACAGAAGCAGGGATAAGACTTGAAGAAGTGCCTTGCCTCAAGAGGCAAGGAAGAAGAGATCATAATTATTAATCTTTGCAACTCTATGAAAGAATCAAGTCCTCACTCCTCATTTTACAGCTCTTGTCATCTCTTCAAGGATATCCATTCAGTTGGTACCAGAATTAAGAGCCCGTCAGTGGGAGATCTGTCATGACAATCTGGTCCTAATCAAGATTTGCATGTTGTCCCAAACAAATCACCCATAAATGTTAGCACTTACCCATTATTTTCTGTTGTATTAGTATGTAGTGCTACCATGTGTACTGGAGTGCTCTAATGACAAAATATAGGGAACTTGGCATAATAAAACTCAGTCCAAGATCTTACAGGAAGGCAATAGTCATTTACAAAGTCTGTGAGTTGGTTTTACCCATTTGCAGTCATTTGACCACAAATCTTGCTGCCTGGTGCTTCCGTTGATCTTGGGCCAAGTTCTTGCCCATTGTCTGTTTTTCCTTGTTTGAACTTTATGCTTGCTCTCCAGCAGGATAACAGGAGAAGGAATGTCATATGTGATACATGCCAACCTTCTGGACTTCCTCCCGGTGTTAGGCTGCAGAGTCTTCTGCTGGTGGTCATTTAGGTTGTGGTGGTCTTATCAGAGTACAGGCTCTTCTGCTGATGAGCGCCTGTGCAGTGATGCTGTCACCTTGCAGACCAGCTGGTCCTGACAAAAACAATACATTTCTCCATTTTACTGTCAGGAACTGTGCTCCCGATTGTTGTCCCTGTAACAGAGCTCTTTGTGATCAGCACAGGATATTTTTATCCCTGATGTTCTCTCCTCCCACTGTTTACACATTTCCATTCTTATTCACATCAATTTTAATATATCTGTAATACAGTTAAAATTAAAACCCTATATCTGCTTGTATATATCTTAGGTAATTCCCCCCCCACCCCCAGATTTCAAGGCCACTTTATGGCAATGTTTATTTGACTGAAGAATCATTAAATGTTCAAGAAAACATTTATATGCAATTTGTATTTTATTATTTTGGTGTTGATTTCCTGTTTGCCTTGTGGCTGAATCATTCCTCATTTGTGGGTTAGGAGTTTAAGTAGCTAGCTGTTTGAACAATTATTGTTTAAAAAAAATCTAAATTGTTGTTTTAAAACTATGTTCTATAGAGTTGTGTAGCTGATTGCAGAAGACTGCAAGACAGTGACGTGTGTGGTTTTAATTAATTCCCCTGAGGTTTAAATATTTCCAACCTCTTCCTCTCTTTGTTGCTACATGTTGTTTGCATTTCAAAGCTGCATGCTTTGGTTTAGTAGAATGGGAAATTAAATGTTCATAGCATACGTGGCCTTTGTTCTTCCAGACATTCTGGGAAATCATCTGTTTACGCCCTTGTTCTGGATTTCTAATGCCCAGAATAGCTTTTGAAAGCTCTTCTCTTGTCTTTGTGTTCTTCATTAGCACAGTGTTGGATGTTTATCATAGGCAAAATCAAAATGTATCACCACTGTCTTATAAAAATTACTTTGTCATTGCTTGCACCATTTAATTTCTTATCATTTCTGATTTTTCATCTTGGTTCCTGTGTTCTTAGTGGCCCTACCGTGGTCGAGAAAAGGAGAAGAGTTTCCTGTATGAGATAGTAGCTAACAAAAAAAATGGCATCGATGTTGACAAATGGGATTATTTTGCAAGGTACAAATCTTACAGTTTCTGTTTTTCTTAAATACCCACTGAAACAATGTTGCTATATTTACAAGTATGATCTGATTGTTAAGCACTCTCTGTGGAATATTTTTAGGGATTGCCATCACCTAGGAATCCAGAATAATTTTGATTATAGACGGTTAATTAAATTCACTCGGGTCTGTGAAGTAGGAAACCAGAAGCATATCTGTGCCCGTGACAAGGTAAGCAGTGTGTGTGAGCTGAGGGAGCGCTCAGCAGCAAAATGTGTGCAAGTTGTATCAGCAGGTTGCAGACATCCAAGGCATGGTGAAGCCCACCTTGGGCAGGCTGGTGCAGCCTCACGCTGCATTGCAAGGGGATGCTGCGGGCTGCTCTGCAGCCCGAGAGGATGAAGTAGCTGCTGCTCTGAAAGCTGCTGTGAGAATTCACTGGTCTCAGGAGGGGAGGGGCAGGGCAAGCCTCTGGAAGAGCTCGTGGAGAGTCCTTCCCAGGGTGACTGGATAATCATCAATTGTGCGTGATCCTGCTCCACGTCTTCTGAACGAGAGGTGAATGTGGGGCTGCTGAAGCAGCTAGAGGTGCTCTTCTCTGCCCAGGCTGTCTGTGGTCACTGTCAAGTCTCAACTTTTCCATGGCTTGAGTCTGTTTCAACATTTATAAATTGTGAAAAATAAGCATTCTGCTCTGTGCAAAATGGAAGGCATCAATTCATTTGATTCCATGATTGTTTTAATTTTGCAGACAACATCAAAAGTAAAAGATGTTTGATTTTTTTTTTTTTGATTCAGGAAGTTGGAAATTTGTATGATATGTTCCACACACGGAATTGCCTGCATCGGCGAGCGTACCAGCATAAGGTTGGCAACATCATTGAAATAATGCAAGTATTATACTTTCTTTTTCTTGCACACCATTTATTTTAAATTTTTGAAACTGTATATCCATTTGGAATCTTCAACTAATCAATAAGCTGTGACATACAATGAAAGCCACTGGTCTATATAACCAAATTCTGCACCAGTTAGAAGTCCAGAATATGGACCAGTTACAGTGGGTCCAAAGGGGAGAGACAAAGTTGATCAAAGGGCTGGAGCACCTCTCTTATGAAGGCAGGCTGAGAAAGTTGGGGTTATTTAGCCTAAAGAAGAGAAGGCTCTGGGAAGACCTTATAGCAGCCTTTCAGTACTTAAAGAGAGCCTCCAGGAAAGCTGGAGAGGGGCTCTTTATCAGGGAGTGTAGTGACAGGGCAAGGCGTAATGGTTTTAAACTGAAAGAGGGTAATTCTAGATTAGACATTAGGAAGAAATTCTTCACTCTGAGGGTGGTGAGGCACTGGCACAGGCTGCCCTGAGAAGCTGTGGATGCCCCATCCGTGGCAGTGCCCAAGGCCAGGCTGGATGGCTTTGAGCAACCTGGTTTAGTGGGAGGTGTCCCTGCCCATGGCAGGGGGTTGGAACTGTATGGTCTTTAAGGTCCCTTCCAACCCAAACCATTCTATGACTCTGTGATTCTCGTTGTGGCAGGGCTCAGTGCTTAGAGCATCGTGAAGGCTGTGAATAATTTTAAAAAAAGGCAAAACCACCACCAACAAAAACAGGCAAAAACAAAATAAAAAAAGATACATGAGGGGGGGCAGACAGCATCATCTTTCCACATGAAATTCAACTAGAGGCAGATTAATAAAGCCTTGAAGAAGCACTGAACAGGGGTGTGGTTATGCTGTTGTAACTGCTGACAACAGAAGTTGAATCTTTATCTACACATTAAAGAGACTGCTTGGCTCAAACTGACTGGTTAATGGAGCAAGATTACTAACAGACTAAAATAATGAGCAAACTTACTGTGGCTTGGCTGAGGCTTGTCTTTGTGTTTGTGTAATGCCGCAGCAGGAATTGTTCAATTGGTTGCCTACTGGCATTTGTACTTCTGTTGTTGATGTATATAGAAGTTTCCTGATAACATTATTCTTTTTACTTTTCTTCAAAAGCAGAAGAAATATTAGTATCCCCAAATAAAGATCTTGGTTGCTGAGTAATCATCTGCTGAGTCTCAAAGAAGCAATGCAGAGGATTACGCAGTACAGGAGTTACTCGTGACTGGTTTCATTTCATAATCTTCAGCTCACTGTTCAATGGTTCTCTAGAGCAGTCAGTTACACTCAGGCTAAAAATCCTAAGGTTTGGTACGACCTAAGTGTGAGAAGTAAAACAGAACAGCCAAGAAATGTAGTTCTTGGCTTACCATAATCGTAGCAGTCTGTCCAAATGAGCATACAAGCTGGAAATGACAGCAAGAGGTACTTGGAGCTTTGGAAGAACTTGATCTTTAGAACATCAGGTTTTCCCAATGGAAAAAAATACTGCACATATGTGGTGCTTTACCTTTACAAAGCTTTCTGTTCACTTTATGTTAACTCCTGGAGCAATAAGTCTGTAAAAGGTTGTGGTCATCTATGAGGTAGCCTCATTGCAGCTGACTGACCATGTCACTGTCTTGCAGGGTTCTGCAGCCATCTGAGCATTATTAAGGTCATAGTCTGAAACAGAACAAAGTGGACTTTCACATTTCTTGAAATTAAGTTAAGGTCTGATCTGAATCTGTTTTCAGTAAATGGAAAGACTCTGTTGAAATGTGCAATGACAGTTTGGAGATAGGACATACTGCAGTACAATCAGGCTCTGCTGCATGTTTGGGATGCAATTTAATTTGTCTTCTATTTATAATGTGCTAAAGTGTTTCTTTTTTGACTCTTAAGCAATAAGGTGTTTCAAGATGATGCTTAAGTCTTATTTTTGCCTCAAACTAGGATTACAGAAGCCTTTCAAAAAGCAGACCGTTTTTTTGAAATAGAAGGCTCTAAAGGAAAATTGTACCGGATTTCTACAGCAATGGAGGACATGGAAGCCTACACTAAACTAACTGGTATGAGCTCTCAACATTTTTTTAAAGTGACAGAACACAAGTGCCTGTTAGAATAAGACTATTTTTTCTAGTCTGTACACCTGTTGGCTCAGGGGGTCCTTGCCCATGCATAGGACTCTTCAAGTACTGCTTTTGTGCACAGATGGTGGGTCAGACCTGGAACATCTGGTCTCTGTGCTCTCACGTCTCGTTGGGAGAGCCAAAAAAAAAAGTTTAAATTACTTTTATGTTTATGGAGAGAGAGAGAGAAGCACCAACTTCTGATATTCTGCATGTGTTCAAATCCAGATTATTGTGAGCAGTGCTGTCAGGCAGTCATGCCTGTGCCCTAGGTTTGTTGCACTTGTTACAGGTGGGATGTAGGTCAGCTCAGAGCGATACTACATCTAACTACATCAGGTAGAGGAGTACTGTATGTGTGTCATTGTGTGAAACTAACCCCGAGACAGGTTTCAAAGGGCTCTGATGGGATCTAATTTAATTTGCTTGAGGCACTGCAACCCTGCTTACAAATGCCTCGGAAGAAAACGGAATAATGAACAAATTAGTTTATTGCCGAAAGTTTCTGATTGCTTAGTCAAGAGCTTGTGAGAATTCTCATATGGTAAATACAAGGAGCAGCAGCCCACTTAAAGACTTGTGGGGGGCATTCCAGCATGATGACATAGTGATGCAAATGAGCTGACACTTGTGGTGGTTTCCTGGAAAAATAGTCAGGCTGCTGGCAGTAGTTTCTCCAAGGTGTGGGTCAGCACTGTGAGGACAAAATACTTAGAGAAATTACTACATTCACAAAAACTGGCTTGAGTTGTGTCATGTCCTCTGTCATGTAGTTCAATGCTGTGTCTTGATTTTATCTGCCCCTCCTGGTCTTCATCGTGAGGCACGCCAGCATTCCTCCGGTCAGTGTTCGGTGCCGTGGCATCCCCTTACTGGCTTTGTGCAGCATGGGGAACGGCGGCCAGCATGGGCATGGTGAACCCTGCTGCACCAAGGGGTTTGTGGCTGGGGTGACTGCAGGGCAGAGGATACTGCAGGGCAGAGGATACTGCAGGGCAGAGGATACTGCAGGGCAGAGGATACTGCAGACCCTGCAGAAAGGCGCTTCCAAGGACTGGCAGCTCTTGCTCTGCCTGGCAGCTGCAGCTCACAAGGATTCCCAAAGCTTCTTTCCTGAGTGGCAAGGCAACTTTCCTGAGTTTCCATCATCAAGCCTTTGCTGGTCAACAGAGAGCCTCAGGAATTTTTTGCTCCATGGACAAGGTGACAGAGGCCAAGGGCACTGTTGCAGAGGGTCCTGCATGATGTAATCTGTGTCATGCTGAGTCTTCTGCTGGCGACCCTTCATCTACTGCAGCCACATCCAGCCTGACCATCAATGTGCTGTGTCAAGCGGATGGAGGGGCCACACAGAATGCTGACAGCATGCCTCAACCCCAGGAGAAAAGAAGTGGCTGCCTTTGAGTAGCAGTTGCTATGGGAGAGCATGAATTGCGGTGTTGGGACATGCAAAGCCAGGCAGAAATGCAAGAGCTAAGACAAGTTCTGCATGGGCTGGGACCTGTTCCCTGGGGGCTCTCTGGTCTGTAAGTTCAGCTGTGCTGGTAAGTTAGCACCAGGGTTCTGTTGTAGCTGCCCGCTGACCTGCGGCACCTGGTGAGGAGCACAGTTCAGGACAAGGAGACCAGGTCTGTCCCCTGCCTCTTATAGTCTGCAACAGCAAGGAGCTGAACGTCAGTGCCAGGGTTGTCCTGTTCCAGAAGGAGAGTTTGGAAACAAGGAGAAGGATGAGAGGAATGTGTCAATATCAGATGTAATGGTGGAGCATGAAGAACGAGTATGTTCTCCTCATCTTAAACCAAGACACTTTCTTCTCTGCATCCAGTGGTTGCAACCTGGGGGATTCTGAGAGGACAGTAGGCTTGTTTTCAGTAGTCCATGGTGAGTGATGCTTCTGTGAAACTGTCTGACTGCCATTTGGATCTTTGCTAATGATAAACCTGTAGTGAGGTTCTGCAGCAGCAAGTTCCCCAAATTTCCTCTATGATGGATGAAGACCCACCTTTAATTTTGGAACTTGTGGCCTCCTGATTTGACAGCAAATCCTGATTTTTGTAATGGATGAAACAGCAAGCAGTTCCTTGCTACTACTGCCTTTGCACAACGTATGTGTTCATGGTCTTCTCATTTTCCCTGGGTTCTCTCTTCTCTCAAGCTGAAGAGACCAGATCTGTTGTTTCTTTTTGGGAATTTCCACACTGTGATCAACCTTGTTGTCCATAAAAATAACCCTTTGTAAAGTTTTTTTTGGGGGGATCATGGTTCATAGCTTGCTTACACAGTGTGTGGGGAGCTTCTTAAACCAGTTGCTGTCCTAGGCAGGGCGTTGTAGAACTGTACCTTCAGCACGTCGCAGCTGCGCAGGTATTTCTGGCTGGGGAATGCAAACACATGCACAGAGTGCAGCTGTGTTGGTTGTGTGACAGGTGAGCAGCATCCTGACAGCAGCGGTTTCAGGACAGCCAAAAATAACCTTCTGCTCTGAAGGCACATCCAAACAAACCTGGAAACCTGCCTCTTGCTGTTCATATGGATTGTGGGAACCACACTGCACACTCCACTGTCATGTGGGGACAGGAGGGGGGACTTTCATGCCAACTTCCAAAGTCTGAGAAATTCTGAAGATTTTACAGATGTGCATTCTTCTTTCATAAGATGGAACCTTCGTCCCTGAGCCAGTTAGTGCTGCTGACCAAGACTGGCTAAACAAGAAGGGGAAGCAGCCTCCACTGAATTGATTAAGCTTGTTGCAAGGGTGAGAACTGAACTAGTTTTTTAGTCAAAACTTGTTACAAATCTGATGATATCCGAGATTATATTGTAAGCGACTTCTTGGTTGTCAGATTCTTGGTTGTCAGGCCTGGTATGTTTGGACATTCACTGAAAGTGAGCATTTTTCCTGAATCGGCAGTTTTTCTTGTTGGTTAAGCCACTGTCCCTGTACGTGCATTTTGCTGTGACACTGGATTTTGAAATAGTTAACTGAAATCATGCAACTTTGGCAGATAATATCTACCTGGAAATTCTGCACTCAAGTCGTCCAGAACTGAACGAGGCACGAGAAATTTTGCGTAAAATAGAACGGCGTGAATTATACAAGTTTTTAGGAGAGACTCAACCTGAAAAATTGAATGAAATTCCAAAGGTAATATCCATTTCTGGAAGATTCTGAATTCTGTCCTTCTAAAACTGTTCTCTAAGTTGCTGACTGCCTTTTTTCCTCTCCCTGTTTTTTTTTTAACTTGTTATTCCAAAAATAGTGTCAAAAGTTCTCCCTGACACAGTCTTTATGTTGCTGAGCCATGGAAGATAACAGAAAACTGGGAAGAGTTTTATCTACAGAAGGCCAGAAGAATAGCAAGAGATAGAAACTCAGAAGTTGATTATTGCAGAAATATTTTCAGAAAAAAACTTGTTGCATAAAATTGCATAAAATAATTGCATAAAATGCTATTACAGTCCAGTGATTTGAGAAAGTTATCATCTTGTGTTCATTAAATTTTCAAAATAATAAGGAACATTAGATGATATTTTTGCTTTTAATCATAATTTGTTTGCTTTACTTTTAGAACAAACATCAATCTGAATAATAATTTCTGAATTTCTTGGTGTTAAATTTGATACTTAACGTGGGTATGCATATATGTTTTTTTCCAGTGTTTGCTTTTCAAAGCACTCATCAGACATCGGCTTATCTACCGTTGTCTTATTTCAAAATAATGTTATATTAGAGATAATGTAGCTTCTGATGGCTCACCTGGTCTTGTAATGTGGTATACTGTGTTGACAAGTCATCAGTTAATGACGTCTAAACTTCAGCTGTGATGCTCAAAATTTTCCATGCCAAATTTCCAGAAGTCCCTGGCCATATCTCGAAAGCTCTAGTAAAAATAATTCAGCTTTTGTTAAGAACAAGGCTAGGGGAAGTCTAGGAGATGCCTTATTGCTCTGTTCATCTTATCGCTTGCGGGGAGGCTTCGCTTGTGCCATTTGTCTAAGAAAAGTAGCGTTAAGAGATTCTGTATGTATTTAAAAAAAAAAGTAGGAGTAAATACTGATGAGGAAGGAAAACATCTTCAGACAAATGTCAGCACAATGTGAAGTGGTTGCATGTTGATTGTAAAGTTTCTGCCCTTCTGAGGAAGAGTCTAGGATAGCCTAACAAAAACGAGATGGGCAGGAGTGTAAATTGTATGAGTTCTGCATTCAAACAGCTTATTGTAGAAGTTTGGTTAATGGAAAGAAATACTTTTGCTTGGAAAATCCAGCCCGAGGCATTGAGTCTTGCACGTGTGTTGTTTTGAAGAGAGACTGGATCACTGGTGGTCTCATAATTATATCCAGCCAGTGTTTTGCAGTTTCTGATGGTCAGCTGCGGGCTTGGCAGGGGAGGCTTTTCCCTCACAGGAGTGTCAGAGGCTGTGCTTCCCCTGAAGCACCGCAGATGGGCAGTGATCAGACAGGATGCAGCTGTGTCTGCTCTGCTGCTTAAGAGACCGCAGTGCTGTTGTGTTTCATGACCCCCAAGCTGGCCAGAGCCAGGGGAACATCTCAGATAGCTAGAGTTCTTAGTTTCCAGTTAATATGAACTGGAATAAGCAACTTTAAAAATAAAAATAAAAATCTAGAAATGATGCAGAATAGAAATAATAATAATAAAAAAGCTTATAACAGGCTGTCTCCTGCCAGTTGCCTCCCAGCAGTTGTCTCCTGGCAATTCTTTCCTCTAGGCTTGCTCTTGGTCTAAGCCTTTCCTTGGCTTCTTGAGTCATGGCAAGCTGCACATACACTTCAGCCTGCCGATGTGTGCAATTCCCTGCTCTTCTCCCTGTCTTTGCAGTGGGCAAATCTGCTGCTTGTTGAATTCCTTCTCTTCTGGACCTGTCCTCTGGCTGCTCTGTGCTGCACTCAGCTTTTCTCCTCCGAGTCTCAGGTGCTCCCAGGAAATCTTCCTTCAACAAATCTTGCATCTTGCCCAGAACGTAGCAGCCTTGGACAAAGGTGAACAGGCAACCTTCTCTCTCCTGCCCAGCCACAGCCTTTTAAAGAGAGCTTACACATTTCCATAAACAACTGTTCTATACCACACCATACTCCTATGCTTAGCTTTAGCCTAGCTGTCAGCAGGGAATAGTCTCCTAGGCCCAAAACCAGACAAAACTCTTGTAGATTTCCACTTTACGCTGTTGAGGTGCATTACCATCCCCTCCAAAGCTTGTCTAGGAACTTGTTTTTTTTCTGTTATTTATTTATTTATTTTAATGTAGTGATCAATGATGTTACTGATCTTGTCTGTCTCTCGTTTGCTTGTGTTTCAATGTATTTTTTTAACCGCAGGTATAAAAACTTTATTAGAGGGTGAGATCCTGCAGCATATAATTAAAAAAAAAAAAAGTTCAGTAAAAATATTTAGTATTCAGCTTTGGGGAACTTAATTGAAAAACACATTTGTGTTAAGTAAAAGATTTGCTTGAAGGTACTTATTTTCTGTTTTCATGAAAACCTCAATATCCTGAATGGACTCTTTCCTTTCTTCCTGTTGCCAGGAGTAAAGCTCTTTGGATCTTTGTAATTTATAAGATGTTTCGGTTTCGTTTCTAAAAAGTGGTAGCAGACATATGGCTCTCTAAGGTATGGAAGGATTCTGACAGTCAGATTGCTGTAGGAAGAGTCTATCAAGCTATGAAGAAATGAAAGCTTCGGTTTCATGTCCTATTCTATCATGCCTAGGTCTTGCCTAGGCATGTTGCCTAGGTCTTGACCAGATAATGCAAAAATATAATCTGAGCTGTTGTCTTCTTTTTTCAGGATGAATATGATGGCCTGGCAGATGACATTGCTAATTCCAAGCCAGAAAAGAATCCTCCAAATGTGGATCTAAAGGCTGAAGACTTCATAGTTGATGTAACTATCTCTCCTTTCAGAGTGAGCTTAGAGTAAAAACTACTCAATCATATACAGGTGTTAAAGTCAGCAGTCCAGCAACCGCTGCTGCAGCTGTAGTTTATGAAAGTGAGTGAACTGCGGGCTCCAGTGGGATGAAGATGGGCAGGGCAACTCCTGCAGGCATCTCACGCCTGGGACATGGCACTTGCTCCCAGGCGCACGCAGCGTAGTCCCCAGCCAGCAGTGGTGTAAGGAGGGAGCCTGTGACAGGACAGAGTTTGAGCAGTGTGCAAATGTCGATTAGCTTAAACTCTCGGTTAATTCTAGGGGGAGCTAGCGAATGGCTTTTTGCAAAGCACATCCCAAATCACTTCTAAAGCTCTATTGCATTGGAGATTCACTTCAGGATGGGTAAAATGACAGCAGCTTATGTCGTTTTATAGTAATTGACTACTTTAATTGTCCCACAAACTGACATCATGGAGAAGTGGGCTCTGCTGTGGCCCTGCTGACCACACGAATGATGGTGTACCAAGCAGATGTAAATAATGTTGTCTATACCTCATGGTTAAAACTGTAGGCTCTACTGCTGCCTGAGCAGGTTGTGTGGCTTGGGAAGGTACAGGCTGGTGAGGGATCAACATGCTTCTACTGTTTGAAGCTGGAGTGTTTCAGAGTGCTGGTGGGTACAAATGCAAAGATCCACCTGGCAGCTGCAGAGCAAGAGGTGGTGGAACAAAAGATTTAAAAATGCAAATGCCAGATTGTTTTATTAAGTAATCATTTGTTAGTTACTGTTTTGTTTGATTACTGTCATTTACAGAAGTATAGTGTGTATCTACTTATATTTATTGTAAGAAAACCAATGACAGACATTAACAAATGTCATTTATTTGTTTTGCGTGCAAGGTTATCAGTATGGATTATGGAATGAAAGATCAGAATCCCATTGATAATGTTCTCTTCTATTGCAAGGCTGATCCTTCCAAGGCCGTCAAGATCAGTAAAGAACAGGTAGCCTTTTCTCTTCCTCAACTGGCCTTCGTCATGTTCTTTACAGCTTGCAATGAAAGCAATCACAGTCATTCACGGTAGTTCTTGTAGTAGTTGTGGAGAGGTGGTGGAATCTATGTCCTTGCAGATAATGGGTGTGTGTAGTGCTACAGCCATCTGAAATCCTGACAGCCTTTACATACGAAGTGTTTAACTCTTTTCTTCTTACAAAAATATAATTAATTTGGATAAAGCTCATGAGTTATAGTGAGACCTTTTTATTGCTTTCAGTTTGTATTCAGATGAAGAAATTGAAGTTCAGTGGACTCTAAATCAAAGAAAGAATGAAGCTTATTTGTTTTTGTTTTTTTCCCAAAGGTTTCAAGGCTTTTACCCAGGATATTTGCAGAGCAGGTTATCCGAGTTTATTGCAAAAATCAGGATCCAAATATTGTTTCAGCTGCAAAACAATATTTTGTTCAGTGGTGTATAAACAGGGATTTCACCAAACCACAGGTAATAAATTTGCGTGTTATTTTCTTGTTCTAGAGCTTTTTACCTTTGTCTGTAAGCTTACTCTTTCATTAAAAATATTGGGTTTCTGGCCTTGTCCTTGTGGCATTGCTGCTTCCCACTAACCTAGCTTCTGTTTTTGTTGTGGCTCGCATCTGGGAATGTTCTGGTTTCACTGAAATATTGATGGATTTTCATTGGTTTAACTTAAGTAATTTGAAAAGTCATGTTTTATAACAGAAGTTATCATCCATGCAGACACTCACTAGTTCATTGATGCAGGTTTCCTCGTTCAAAGGCTTAAAATGCCACTGAGAGATCAAAAGATCTAGAGCGGTCAGATCAGTTCTTCCTATTGCTTTGCTTCTTTCCCTTCCCTGTTCACCAGCTGTTAAATTCACTCCTCGCATAGGATATTCATGGTCAGTCCATTGGGTCTGAGTTAGTGCAAAATTCCTGTGAAACAAGATGGCAAACCTCTACTCTCTGGGCGACTAATCTGTAGTCTTGAGTGCTTGGAAGGCCTTTTCTGTTCTCTGTGTTTCCTTTTCCTGTCAAATCTCAGACATACAAGTTTCTAGCTGTGAGGCAGGAAGAGCTGTGTGTTACAGATCACCTGCAGTTTTGTTTTGCACTGGGCACAGTGTCAGAGCTGCCATGGAAAGTAAAAGTGAAAGCTTAAAGCAGAACCTGGGTCCATATGCCTTGCTTTGCATTCCTCCTGCCGAAAGTGATGGAGAAGCCTGTAACAATTGTGGCTATAAACTGGTGATGTGTGATGCAGCATCCCCATCAAGTCCCCCTTGCATGAAGGTGGAGGCCTTTATCTAATAGAATCGCTAAGTGCTGATACTTCCAGTGTTATCCATCATTGTAAGGAAGCAGTTATGATTGTATCAAGTAAGTTTTTCTCACTGGAAAACGCTAATGGAGGCATTCTGCTGCGTGCGTGAGCTGTCAGGCTTCTAGTCTGGAAGCCTCTGTAGGTTTGATAGATGAGCTGGCAAATCTGCTGTTATATTTGTCTCCTAATGGTTGGTTTTAGCTTTTGTCTAATAGTCATAGCATGGAAAGGAACAGCTTTCTTCAGTTCCATGTATTTTTTTTTTCAGATATTTTCCATTATCTGAGATCAAGTCTCAAAGTAAAATAACTGTTTATGTCAAAATTTCCAAGTTGTTTAAGAAATGCAGTGTGAACACTTTTTTCTGTGAACCATATGCTTCTCTTTTTCATTGAGTACGTTAATATCCCTGACCTTGCATCTTCTTTTCTAGAGACACCTGCAAGTCTCATTCAGGGAAAGAGCTACATCCTCTGAAATGAAAGATCAGACAGTAGATGAGTATTTTCCTGTGCTAGAGCTAAAACTAGAGGCATGAACGATTTAATTTAGGGTTCATTCTTACATAACACTTCTGGAATCTGTCTTATGAGAGCAGTTAATTTCTGAAGGGCTTTTTACAAATGGATCAAGTAACAGGCTTGTTCTGCTTGTAGCTCATGGAGTATGGTTGTATCCTACAACCATATTTTTCTGGTTCGAGGCAATCCATCTTGCAGGCCCTGGCATGTTGCAGGACATACATAACAGTGCCACCAGCTTATTTCTGCTTGATTTCTTTCCTGTGTTTACAATGCCTGATCACTAGATTAACATATACGTTTGACAAGCATGAACACCACAGCCTAGACCATACCAGTTACTGTACTGTTGTATACCTTAAGATGGTGAAGGACACCTCCAAGCACTTACACCTGGTAGACTACAACAGTTTTAAATGAGAAACTGGGGGGAATTCAGAGCAAAAGCTTATAACAATATTTCCAATTTATATACCGATGCCCAAAATACAAGCCTGCTGATCTTCCTGAATTTGCTGATGATAATGTAGGAAGAGATGAACTATGAATGGTGAAGGCTTCTCAAATACATGGGGGATTTTTTTCTCTGTGCCAGTTCCCACCACTGACAACAGCAGTTTCCATCTCTGCAATGCACTGTCTTCCATATTCATTGATTGGTGCCTCTAGGACCTTGTATTTAATTTTTCCTCTTATGCCTGATAGTGAGCCTCTTTCCCCTGGTTTAGGATAGAAACAATGAATGCACTATCATTAATGTTTTCTGACTTATTTTAATAACAGGATGGTGATGTGGTTGCCCCCCATCTAACTCCAATGAAACAAAGCTGGAATAACAAAAGTGGGGATGAATTCAAGACAGCTTCAGAACCCAGTTGCAAACAAAGACTTTCTTTCAATAAATAACTTTTCATTTTGCACTATTCAGCCGCCTTCTTCAGAAGATGGGTGACCTTGAACAGCAACTCTTACAAAATGCAGTCTGATGCTCTGTAACAAATTAATAGAGCAATGCAGCAATGCATTGCACAATATATTATGTTTTTATGTAGGCACTTAAACTAAGTGCATATTCAGAAAGGACTTTACAAAATTAACAAGTAATCTGTTATAGCAGAGCAAACTCAATTCTCATTTATTTTTTGAATGTAATGGCACTGCTGCAGCAAGAGTAACTTCATTGTTTTCAAAAAAAAATTGAAATTCATCATAATTACAAGAAGTGCTGAAGATGTGTTTCTGCTCCTTTTAGTCCTGATCCCTTCTTAAGGTAATTGTGATGTTACTTGATCTAGCAGAAACACTTCCAGCTCTTTTTTTTTTCTTTTAAGTTTGTTTAAAAAAAAAAAAAGGAGCTGGGAGAAGAATCTTTTTAATAACCAAAGATTATTTGTCTGGTGTTGAAAAAGCTGATGAAGATGCAGGCCTCTTGCTATAAAAGCAACCACACAACTTTTATTGAAGTAACAATGCATTGCACTGACATGCAGCATTTTATTGTTTGTATAGTGTATGTTTGATACATTGAATGTTACAGTTTTACTGCTACACTGAACTGCAAGGACTGCTCAAAACTTCCATTATTGGAGTGCTTGCAGGAAAGCAGAGCTACTTGAATGTTTGTCAAGGTATGTGGTCATGCGCACAGTTCTTACGTGGTTAGTGAGTCCCAGCAGGATGCTGCACGTGGCTCTGCTCTAGCAGAGGTGCACCAAGTGCACTTTGTTTCTGCATTTCACTGTACTAGATAGACAGGCTCTTCAGGAATCCTTTCATTATTGTATCCCTTCCCTGTTTTTCCTGGCTCTGTGATTGCTGTTCCTGTGTATATTTCTCACCCTTGTAGAACTATAAGAGTTTTTACAATTTTCCTTATGGGCAACACTAATGTGAGTGTTGCTAAACGTCTGTCCTATTGAAAAAGCAAGGTAGGAAGTTTTTTTCCTCTTGTCTTTTACTCAGGTCTAAGATGTTATATTTGAAGGCTGCTTTCATTTAATAAAACCTAAAAGCTTGAAAAAGCCCACCCTGAAAATTAAAAATACAAAGCAAAAGGTTCTGTAATGCTCAGAAATTGGAACAAGCTTTGGATTTTTATCTCTGAAATGAGAAAATTAAAAGTTCAGCATTCAATTTTCGACAGCCAAGCTTTTGAAACTAACTCAATGGAAGTCACTGTATAAGAAAACTGCGTAATTTTTCATATTCATTTGTTTCCTATGTCTTTTTTTTATCATGGAAACTGGTAGCTGTTAGGCAGATGTAAGGAGAATGATTATTCACCTACTTTACAGGTTTAGTTTGAAATAACCAGAAGCTGTTCTGCGCTCTGCTGCTTATGAACCTGTGCTCGTATGTATAATGGTGATGCAGCACAGCCTCTGCTGTTCATATCTTTAACAGTATTTCAGATCTGCAGCGTACCAGGTAACTATTAGAAGGTGTTGTGACCTTTTTAAAAGCTTTTAAAAAACTTATTATGCTTCAAGAAATAACATCGTAGAGTGAAGGCATTTATCTCCATTATCCACATGAAATCAAGTATGGTTCAGAGTAGTGTGATTTTATTATGGTTGCTTGGGGTTTTGATGCTGTTATAAAAGGTGCACTTTATATTTGGGAAAAGCTTTTTGCTCATGTTTAAGCAAAAACTTGTACTTAAGTCTATCAGATGTTAAGTTCTGAGACGGAGCATTTCTTTTTCTCAAACATGTTAATCTGAGCCTTTCTGTACTAAAAATAAATTTATAAACAATGATTTTAATATTCTTTTAATGAATTGCAGTGTGCAAACTTTATTAAAAACAGTAGTCTTACGGCACGGTTATAAACAGCCAAATGTACTTCTGAAGGACAAATGCTGCTATGTGGAAGTGCAGATCTTCCAAATGGGAGATGAGCAAATGTGAATTAAGAAATTAAGTACAGTGTGAATGGTAACTGCAGTGGGGCCAGTTCAGCTGTGAAGGGACCAAGGGGCTGGAGGGGCTCTCACACATTGTGCCCAGGCAGTGGACCCGACCTCTCCTTGTGCCTTGCAGTGAAACGAGCCAACTGGTGTTCCCATGCCTGGGCAGAGCAGGCAGGCCTTATACTTCAGCATCCTTACAGTGAGGATGTAAGGAGGAGGGGGCCTGGCAGGGGCTCCTGCTGTTCATGATGCTGCTCCTGAGGCAGCAGCAGACCTTGGCCCTGCTCCAGGGCTCTACCTGCAGCTATCTCCATGGCCATGCAAGAGCAGAAGGACGGGTCGGGCTTTGCACCCAGGAACCTGTGCTGTGTGCTGGGGAAAAAACACCTGGGGGCTGCTGTTAGTTCGCCGGCGCTGTGGTGTGCCCCCGGCTGCTCTTGCAGGGTGTGTTCACAGCAGCAGGCATCGCACCTCAACAGGAGGGCTCGGCGAGGAGGACGTGTGGGCACCACGCGGTGCATCGTGCTCCCCCCGGTGGCACCACGTAGCTGGGTTCAGTGGGTGAGGCTGGAGGCCACAAGTGCGAGGTTCCTTGGAGGCTGTTGCATCCAGGAGCCCCACGGGAGGAGATGCTCTATGTCAAGGGGATGTGGAAGGAGAGGGCCTGCTCCCGTAAGGGCATCTGGTCAGAGGAGCCAGAACCAGCAGATAGAGGCAAACCTGACAGACGCATGATGAGGGAAGTGGTGATAAGAACAAATCTGGTCGGTGACAGCCGTTGGTAGGGGTATGGGGAGCAGGACAATGCTTATTTTTTAAGCTGGGAGAATAAGGGAAGGGAGACAAACACACAGACATAAAACCTGACCAGTTGGTATTAACAGACAATAACCAGAAACGGACCTCGTCAGTCACTCTAGTTGATGGGCTCCCAAGAAACTGCAGGCAACCAGGACTTTCCCACAGGTCAGGGTGTGACCCTGAGGGTCCCCAGTGTTGGAGGGGGGGGTCAGTGGGACGGTGCCAACTGATGGGACATTGTGGAGGGGTAGGGGAATCAGTGGGGAATCAGTGGGGAATCAGAGGGGGAATGGACAGGAAAGGGTACAAGAGGGACTGGGCACTGGGCTGGGCTTCAGCACCAGGTAGGAGGGTCCTGGCCAGAGGACATCCTGACATCCCTCTGCACCCATCATCCACCCCCCTGGCCCTGCTGCCCCATGGTGCAGTTGCTGGAGGCCATGCACAAGGCAATTTGCCTGCACCTTGGAGATCAAAGCAGACAGCAAGGCTTGGGCAGGGGAGAGCAGCTCTGGGGGCTGGGGCTGGAGCTGGAGGGCAAGGGTGGGGAGAAGGACGGGGTCTGTTCATGCAGGGGGGGACCAGCACTGGTGCAGTTCTGCTGGGGCTCTTCACGTCTCAGTAAATGACTTTGAGACTAGGTTGAGTACTGAAATAGCCTGAGAGGAAACAGCCATGGAGCAGCTCAGAAGGGCCATGGGAGACTCATGAAGTTCAATGCAGATGTGTGTAGGGTCAGGTGGGTATAGGTAAAGCAATGCAATTTCAGTGGTGCCTGGGATCCAAGTTCCACATAATTACAGGTTTAGGGTAGAAGCTGATGACATGTGAAAGCACGGCGTGATAGTGGGTGCTTCAGCTCAGTGCCCAGCCACTCCCCTCCCCCAGAAAAGTAAATCAAATTTCGGGCGTTACAAGGAAGGTGTGTGGGGGGCAAACCAGGAAGGACTTCTCATGCTGGGAAGGGCTTGCACTCACTGCCTGAGCCATCACCTGGGGATGGCCCTGTGCTTGGATGTGGCACCAAAGGCCATTCCCCCTCACTCTGCTCTTCAGTGCTGAGCTTGGGTTTGGGTGTAGGTCCCTGGCTAGGGATGGGTGCCACCACTTCGCTCCCTGCCTGCTCGTGCTGCTTTCCTTGCACAACTTCATGGTGTTACTAGTTGTCTCCACGACAAAGACAAGGCTTGGAGCACAGCTCTTCCTGTTTATTTGTGGTCAGCACCCGCTCACCCACCAGCCCTGGTGCCACCATCCCCGTGGCAGCGGCCAGCAGGGCAGAGGCTGTCCCGGCTGCTCAGTCCTGCCAGCAGCATGCTGCTCTCGGGGGTTGCTGCTCCCTCCAGGACTCGCATGGCTCCCACCTCATGCCCTCCTCTTGGGGAGGCTCTGCACCATCTCTGCCAGGCCAGGTCCTCAGGCACTGCAGGCGAGGCTGGTCCTGAGGGCACCCTGGCATGGCGGCAGCACAGCGGGACTGGCATCCCAGAGGGGCCTGTGCCCATCACCCTTCACCAGACCTGTGAGATGAGGACATTTGCGGGGCCAGGGTGCAGGGTACAGGGGTGGCCTTCCCCCAACACCATCCCAGTGGGTGCTGGAGGGGACTGGCCCCGCGAGCCATCAGTTCAGAGCGTCCCCTGGCACCGGTGTCCATCAGGCCAGGCCCCACACCTCCAGGTCCTGAACGCAGAAATCCCCCCGTGGCGAGAGGCTCTCGTTGTTGAAGGTCTCGCAGGGCCAGCTCCCCCCGTGGTGCAGGTCCCCATCCAGCCACAGCCCAAACCTGCCGCTGGGACGTGCAGAGGCCACGCTCAGCTGAGGCCCTCTCCCGCTGCCGGCTGCTCTGCTGTGCGAGCCCCGCGGCGGCCTGGCCCCCTACCTGCCCCCGCCGACCATCAGCAGGTCTGCGTCTCCCTTGAGGAAGAAGTTGTTCCTGCCCGTCCACCTGAACACCTGTGGGGACAGCAGTCCTGTCGCCAACCCCGTCCCCTGTCCCTGTCCCAGCTGGCAGAGCCAGGCCCTGCCAACCGGACAGGGTCACAGCTTGAAGCCTCAGAGCCGAGCCCTGCAAGGAATGGCCGCGGCTGCAGGACAGAGCCAGGCAGCGCTGGGCACCAGGCCCTGGCTGCTGGGTTCACTCCATGCTGTCCCCAGGCTCCTTCCCTGGCTACTGCAGGGTGACTCAGGGCTGGGATGGGACAGTGTCCCCCTGCCATGTCCCCTGCTGGCCTGTCCCCACAAGCAGCCCTGAGAGCCCCTTCAGGGGATGGCTGCCACCCACTGATGCCACCAGCCCCGTCAGACACATGGACCCCCCACACTGGCGTAACACTGGCTGGGTCCTGAGGCAGGGTAGCTTTGCCCATGGCTGGCCAAGCACAGCTGCATTACCCTCGACCATCCCCTGGACCCTTCAACAGCACCTCAGGGTCCTTCCCGCAGGGACGGGCCATGGGACATCACTGGCCCCCACCCCCAGGATCCCCCTTTCCTTCAGCCCCACAGCTGCAGCCCCCACCTTCAGCTCCGGGGAGAAGGAGAAGAGAAACGTCTCCCCCGTGCCATAAAAGCTGTTGCTCATGTGAATGGTGGTGGCAGAGAAGGCACCGAAGGCCTGGCAGAGAGAGAGGAGAGCGGATGCCAGCACCGCGGGGCTGGGCCATGAAGCGAGGATGGCACCAGGTCTGGGTGAAGCCGCTTTTGGTGCTGCAGGGGGATGGATCCCGGCTGTACCTGTGCCTCAGTGTCTCGGATGAGCAGCAGCGCGGGGGAGCTCAGCTGGCTGGTGCGCCGGTACAGGGTCCTCAGGCTGAAGCCGTCCCGTGCGGTGCAGTACAGCAGGCTCCAGGGCTGCTGCTGCAGCCGGGGGGGCAGGTGGGGCCCCAGCTGGGGCAGATCAGGCTCAGAGGGGCTGGCAGGCTGTCCCCCCTCCCCAGCACCCCGGCCTCCTCCCAGCTACCTGCAGAGAGCCCCAGCCTGGGCAGCAGACCCAGGCTCTGCCCCTCAGCCCCAGACTCTGTTCCCTCAGCACTCCCTGCAGTGCTCCCGGCCGCCCCCCAACCCTCCTGGGATGCACCCTCCCCCCCTCCCCGCCCCACACACACACCAGCATCCTTCCCCAACCAAATATCCTTCCCCCGAAGCATCTTCACCCACATGCACATGCTCAAGAGGTGTCCCCAAGCATCCTCCCGAGACATCTCCCAGCACGTTCTCAACCCAAGCATCCGCCCAAGAGGGCTTCCTGAGCATCCTCACAGCCCCCCAGCATCCTTCTGGGGGCTCCCCAAGCATCCTCACTCTGAGCACCCTGCAGGAGGCCAGAGAACCTGCCCAGGTAGGAGCAGGAGATCGGGCAGCTGGCTCAGAGTGAGGTGTCCCACATCTCTTCTCTCTGGTAGGGTGTGGGGCCTGGCGCCTCCAGGGCTGTCCCCCAGATTCACCCCTCTCTGGGTCCTTGGGAGCCACAGCCTGGCCATAGCACATCCATCTGTGCTCCCCTTGCCCCCGAGAGCCCACACAGGGGAGCTGGTAATTGGGGCTCTCTGCTGGGAACCATGTGGGTCCCCCTCTTGCTGGCTCCCTCTTCTCTAGTAGTGCCAGCCCTGCTCTCTGCCTCTGCTCCTCTGGGAGGAGCACAGGGCCTGTCCCTGGGGACAGAGGGGATGTCACCTGTTGGACCGGTTCCTGGCAGACTGTGGCTCTGCAGCAGGGGGGAGCCGAGTGCAAGGGTCCCTCACCTCCTTGATCTCCCCATCCCGCAGGACGCGGCTCGGCATGCTCAGCACCAGACTGCACGGCTCCTCCAGGGCCGGGGGCACAGCCGGGGCCCCCTCCCAGCCCGGCCGCCCCTCGCTGTCCTGCTCCGTGCATCCCGCAGGCAGGCCCTCGTCCTGGTCAGGCTGGGGGTGGAAGGAGGTGAGCGCCCGCAGGACCAGCACCCTCACCCCGAGGGAGCAGCGTCTCCAAACCTGCCCCGTATGGGGGTCTCCCACCCTGCGCAGGAGGCAGGGGCCAGGTGAAGGAGCCCGAAGGCCTCTGCAGCCCTGGGGCCCCAGGGGTGGGTGCTTGGCTGAGCCTGCTCCCGACATGGCCATGCTGTGCCCTGCCGTGCTGTAACAGGCCATGCCGTGCCCTGGCGCCCCGCCAGGCAGTGCCACCATCGCACCCAAGTTCAAGGGTACAGGGCCGCACAGGAAGGAGATGGGGAGGAGAAGGAAGAGGAAGAGGAGGCAGGGGAGGTTTCCACAGCCTCAGCTCAAACTCAGCCCCAGCGGAAGAATTTGCAACAGCAAATCCCAGCTGTGCCCTCCTCTCCCCTGCCCATGGCAGGACTGGCCCGGTGCATGGGGACACTGATGTGCCTCGGGCCAGCTGGCAGCTGGTGACAATGTCTCAGCTGGCCAGGGGCTCAGGGCAGCTGTGGGCACAGCCCATGGCCCTGCTCACAGACAGGAGGGCAGTGGGGCAGAGCCAAGCGGGTCCTCCAGCCTCCCCATGGTGGGGACAGGCAGAAAACACCCCGGGGGACTAGAGGACAAGGGGGAGAGGCAGAGGCAGCCCCAGAGGGACTGGGGACCCCCTGGTGTTTAAATCGCAGCCGGGCTGAAAGGCAGAGCCACAGCATGCCCCATCTCCCCCCCACCTCCCCAAGGGCAGCCCTGCAATGGCATCCGACTGTCTGCCTGGCTGCGCGTCCCAGCCCCAACGCTGCCAGCGTGAGCCCCACGCAGGGCCCCGCAGGGCCGGACCTACCAGGAGGTGGTAGCGGGCACGGAGCCCCCTCATCCTGGGTGCTCCTGGGGTGCCAGGAGCCGTGCTGCCGGGGCCACCTCGCCACCGCCCCGGGTTAATGTTTAAGCGCAGCGGCGTGACGCAGGGACGGGCGTGGAGCACCACAGCCTGGGACACTGGGACGTGTCCCCCGCAGAGCTGGGACGGGTGGGCAGGTGTCCGCTTCCACCAGTCACTGCGTGGCTGGTGGCTGTCGCCTCCTCTGCTCAGCCGATCACCAAAAGCATGGGGAGCCCTTGTTTTGGGATCAACAGGCAGGTCATACTCTGTGTTGCTTTGCAACACAACTGTTGCAATAGTTGTGTTACCTGTCAACACCGTGCGCTGAGGACAGCGCAGCCCCAGGGTGGCACAGGGCCCTGCTCCTCGCTCGGGGATGGATGGCCTTGGGCTGCATCCTGCGGACAGGCAGCTGGGTGAGCTGGTGCTCACGGGCAAACTGGGGCTCGGTGCCTGCAGGAGAAGGGAAACCCCGGGCTGTGGTTCCCCTGTCCTGGGCTGGGGCTGCTGCAAACCCACAAGGGACTGCAGTGGCCCCGTGGTGGTCCCCTCTTGTTGCTATCCCAACACCCATGCTCCCAAACAGCCAGCACCAGGTGAGCCTCTGGGCCCAACCTTAATGACTTAATGAATTTATGCAAGTATCAGACAGTAATTACAGGTGTTTCCAGTACGAGGCTGCGATGGCCTGCTCCTGCCTTGCCGCGTGGTGCCTGGTCCCCCAGCTGTTTCTGGGAGGATTCTGGGGGTTGCCCCCTGTCCCGATAGCAGAACCCATTGCAGACACATGGGCCCTGGCTGCCCTGGTCAGGGGCTCCCTGCTCGCCATCCCACTGTCCCCACCAGGCTCTGATGGTGGAGGGAGCCAAGGCTGGCAGGGGGCGGTGGGGGAGTCCCAGCTGAGTGTCCCAATGCTTGGCACAGCTGGTGCTGGGCCACTGATGGGGCCCTGGGTGGAACAGGAGGGTTTGGTGGCTCCAACAGCCTCGCCTGGCACTCATCACCAGGAGCCCCATTAAAGTTCAGGACCGGGCAGCCAGTCCTTGCCTGAGCTGCCATAGGGAGGCCATCCCTGTCCCTGTCCCATTCCCTGTCCTTGTCTCTGGCCCCATCGCCTACTGCTCCTGCCTGGGCTCCATGATGACACCACCAAGCACGGTGCTGGTACCCACTGAGCTCAGTGTGCAGGACCCTGTCCTGCCATGGTGCTGCGCAAGTGCCAGCTGCGAGGGGGGGGCATCCACATGCAGATTCCCCCCCCCCCCTTTTAAAAAAAAAAAAAAAAAGCAGTTTAAGGAGCAAAATCTTTCATGCCCCTTTCAGAGTAAGTTTTCCTTTTGCCAAAGACCATAAATTTATACTCAAGCTCTGCCGAGCAGCCTGCAAACAACCGCCTGTCCCTTTCTGTTTAGGGGCGAGGATGCTCAGTGTGTTTCACCCACCGCTTGCCCTCACCCACAACATTACCCCTGCTCAGGACCACTTCTGTAGGCAAATCTGGGACCTGCTCCCCAGGAGACCCAGCTGGAGCCAGCTGCTGGGGACAGACGATGGAGCTGCTGCCTGCAGCCCTCAGCCGCTGTCCTGCCGCCTCCTGTCAGCACTGTCACCACCGTCTCCCTCTTGATGTGTGAATTATTTTCTATTCTGGGGAAGGATGGAACTGCAAAATGGGTGCTGTGTGAAGCCACACCGCTGCAATTACGAAACCTGTTCGTCTCTCCCCTTCATGCCCACAGGACACCAGAGCCACGCCAGCCCGGTGCTGGCAGCCCCACAGCTCCCTCCAGTACCCCACGGTGATGTTCACGGTGCGAGTGCCCGCCCTTGGGTAGTGGTTGCTTCATGAGCTGGGTGTGAGCGCCTTCTCCTGGGCAGACCTATCTGTGCACCCTTCAGCGGCCCCAAAGCCCTCCAGGCATCGCTTAGCATCCCCCAGAGCCCCTTTCGCATTCCTAAGTTTGCCTTTTGATGTGCCTCGGAGCCCACTGGTCTCCTCTAGCTAAATCAGCATTTCATAGAATCACAGCGTCATCGAATGCTTTGGGTTGGACGGGACCTTAAAGCCCATCCAGTTCCAATCTCCTGCCATGGGAAGGGACACCTCCCACAAGATCAGGCTGCCCAAAGCCCCATCCAGGCTGGCCTTGAGCACTTCCAGGGATGGGGCATCCACAGCTCCTCTGGGCAGCCTGTGCCAGGGCCTCACCGCCCTCAGAGTGAAAAAATTCTTCCTTAGAGCTAATCTCAATCTACCCTCTTTTAGTTTAAAGCCATTTCCCCTTCTCCTATCACTATGCTCCCTGATCAAAGAGTCCCTCTCCGGCTTTCTTGTAGGCCCACTTTAGGTCCTGGAAGGCTTCTATAAGGTCTCCCTGGAGCCTTCTCTTCTCCAGGCTGAACAACCCCAGCTCTCTCAGCCTGTCTTCATAGGAGAGGAG